>CBVK0100099425.1:2017-25356 GCA_900067695.1 Picea abies | reverse complement strand
AATGGGCTATGGTTGGTGGAGCTATGGAGAGCCATGTTGTAACTATGTTGAACATAGGGGAGACTCTCATCCCATGTGCGGGGATGCTTACAATTTTACATGCGTAAGATGTGCACACACATCTGATTGATGATCTCTGTTTGGCCATCTGTCTGGGGGTGGAAAGCAGTGGATTTTGTGAGCTTGGTGTCCAACAATGACTTGAGACTCGACCAAAATGTGTTGAGGAACATGTTGTCCCGGTCGGAGATGATGATCTGTGGTATCCAAAAGTGGACCCACACTTGTTAGAAGAAGATATTGGTAGTATCTACCACTATGATATTCTTCTTTCAAGTTGTGAGGATAGGCATCTTTGAAAACCGATCAACGACCACAAATACGCAGACATTTCCTTGCTTGGTGGATGGAAGGTTTGACATATAATCCATTGAGATGGATTCCCAAGGATTCTCGAGAGTAGGAAGAGGGGTGTATAAGCCTTTCTTCTTGATGGTTGTCTTGGAAATGGTATAGGTAGTGCAATATCTAATATACTTGTTGACGTCCTGTCGAAGTTTTGGCCAATAAAAATGTTTCTAAAGAACGACCACAATTTTCTCCATGCCAAAATGTCCTGCCATCCGACTGTAGTGGGCTTCCCAAATTAGCTTTGCACGCTCACTTGTAGGAACACAGAGATGGACCAAATGGCATAAGACTCTGTCCTGAATGTGAAAATCGGTGACAGTCGCGCCTGTACCCAATAGTTGATAGGTGGTGACAAAGTCCGGATCTTGTTGATAAAGTTAGGGCTAGTTAGATGCTTCATGTCCACATGAATGGAGCACAATGGTGAGTGTAGCCACATGAGGTCGACTAAGGTAGTCAACGACACAATTTGAGATACCTATATTATACTTGATGTTGATATGTAACTTCTATAGGTAGGTGGACTGCTTATGATGGGGGTCGTTCTGCAATTTCCTCTATGTCTGTATGAACTGCAAAGGCCTGTGATCAATGTGGATGATCGTCTATTTTCCCAGAATGTAATGTTTCCATCGATGATAGGATTGTACAATGGAATACATTTCCTTGTCATAGGTGGGGTATTTTTGGACAATATCTAAGAGAGTCTCACTATGGTATGCCACCAGATGACCGTGTCGAGTGAGAATTGCTCCCACAACATAGTCAGATGCATCAGTCTCAATCTCAAACAGTTGTTGCAGATCGGGCAAGGAGAGTACTGGAGTTGAGCACAAGCGATGCTTCAGATCATTGAATTCTCATTTTTTTTCCTTCCCCCACACGAACTTTCCCCTGCCACCTCCCTTGGTCAACTAGATGAGGGCCCATGCAATATGGGAGAATCCCAATATGAACTGTCGGTAGAAGTTGGCTAGTCCCAAGAAGCTCCGAAGCTCGATCAATGTGGTCAGGTCTAGCCAGTCATGGATGACTTGGATCTTAGTTGGATCAACATGTACCCCATGGTCATCAACAATGTATCCTAATTATTGGACCTTGTTCATGCCAAAAGAACATTTTTCCAAGTTGGAATATATCTTGTGCTGTCACAGAGTGCTCAAAACCTGTTGAATATGTCGCATGTGTTCCTCTCACATTCTTCTAAAGATGATGATGTCATCCAAATATAACACCACAAAGGATTTGGTGAAGGGTCTCAATACATCATCCATCAACCTCATGAAAGTGGTTGGTGCATTTGTTAAGCCAAAGGGAATGAATAGCCATTCGAAGATAATTTATTTAGATTTGAAGATTGTCCTCCATACATCAGTTGGTTCGATGGGAACCTAGTGGTAGCCAGATTTTAGGTCAATCTTGCTGAAAAACTTTGCTCCCTTGATTTGGTCAAGAAGTTCATCAGTCCTAGGAATGGGGTACCGGTTCCTAACTATGATTTTTGTTAAGGATTTGTAATCATTGTAGAGTCGCCAAGTCCCATCCTTCTTTTGCACCAGTACAATCAGGCTTTCGTAAGGGCAGGAGTTGGGTCTGATATTTCCCTTTTGAAGAAGCTCTTGGATTTGATGCATGATTTCATCATTTTCCATCAGTGAACAACGATAGACTAGTCCATTAGGTAGAGGTGCGTCGGGGGTCAGATCAATTGGATGCTTGAATTGGCAGTGTGTCGGTACCCCTGTAGGTGAGGAGAAGATGTCTCTGTATTCTTCCACGATCCTGTCCACTTGATTCTACTGCAAAGAGACACTTTGTGTAGAAGCCACGGATGTGGAAGCGACCTTCTGCTTACTATGAGCATGAATAAAAAATAAGACAAACTTCTCAGTCTATGATATGACCTTACTACATTGCTTAGCATAGATTAAAGAAATAACAGTAGGTAGCACTACCTTTGGTATCCTCTACAATTGTCTAACCAAAGTAATAATAACACTGTAAGGTATAGACTCATACACAACATGAAGCTTCCAAAAATATGGTTGTCCTAAAAGAACATCACAAACTTCAAGGGGAGCAATATCACACAGTACCTTATCTTTGAAAGGCTTGATGTTGTAGGGAAAATAACATTGTTGGATGACACAAAGATCTATTCTGGTGAAGCCAGCCAATGGTGTAGGGATGCGGGTGTGGTGTCGTTGGAAGGTTCAGTCACTTGATGAAATATGCTGAAATTGGGTTCTTCTGACTACCACTATCGACAATGAAATGAAGCAGAGCCCCCTTTACCCACATCTGCGAGTGAAAGAGACGTTCCCCTTCCTCTGGTTCTTCTGGTTCACTTGGCCGGAATTTGGTGATAATGAAAATGGCACTAGGTTCAACATCGATAATCCACTTCCCTCCTTTAGGATTTGATTCGAAATTAGAATCGACCTCTGACTCGAAAGCCTTTAGTTTGACCATGAGAGACTGCTTTGAGCGACATTGTTCAGTGTTGTGCCAAGGGAAATTATTGTACTCACACCATTTCCTCGTGTCCTTCTTTGTCTTCTCATTTCCCTTCTTGTGTTGCAGCTTGGACTGGTTGTCTTGAGGGTGACCATCTCAACTTGGTCCCTTGTTGTGTGGGTTGGGGCTGCCTTTTCCCTGCTTCAAATGTGAGGGGTTTGCAGATCCAAACTCTCTCCTTTTCTTCTTAAAATTCTTCTCGATCTTGACAACGTATCTATAATTCATGCCCAATGAGGAAATGTCCAGAAACTCCATTTATGTTTGAATGTATCTATGCAAACAAATGCGATATTTGAGCACCAGATGATGCTCAGATTCTTTGATACCCAATTTGATGCGTAGGGTATGGAAAATATTGGTGAAATCTGGTACTGTCTAGTCCCTTTCTTGATATAGGGTGGTCCATCTAGTGTACTAGTCCTTGTAGCTTGTAACAGGGTAGTACTATTTAATGGTGTCCTTGAAGGAATCCCATGTAGGGGCCACCACAAACATTGTAGATTCCTCTACGGCCCTTTTCTTAGAATAAGTATCCCACTAGTATTTAACATGGGGAACGACCTTGAGGAGTGCAAAAGTGATCTTTTCCCTATCAAAAAATTTGTGGATCAAAAAACACCCTTCGAGCAGATTCAATCATTTATCTACAACATCTTCATCTATCAGTCCTTCAAATAATGGAATATCAAAATTTACATGTACCTTGAAGGGGGTTGCATGGCCACTTGATGAATATGCTTCTCATGTGGGCATTCGTCAAAGGATCTGGGCAAATTTGTCCATCATTTCGTTCCTTTGTCACACAAAGGCTTCGTCGAGAAACATTTTAATAGGATATCCTGCTCCATCATCTTTATTTTCATCCCCCGTGGGTTTTTGTCAGGCTCGGCGTGACTAATATTGTAATGTCTCGATGGGCTCGAGTCCCAATTTCTTGTACCCAGATCTTGTCGGGGACATGCACAAAGAAAAATAAATTAAGAGAATACCGTTATGATACCACTGATCCGGATTTAGGAGCATAACTAACTGATTAACACACTGAATACAATAAACACAGGGATATGAAGAATAATATATTCTATTGAATAATGAAATAGGCTGAAACTGTAAAACTGCAAAATTGAAACACTTGCTTGAATGGTGGTAGCTATCTCTGAGAAGAGATGTGGTTGCTACACACATCCGTCTGAACATAATGGATTACAATGAGGCTCTAGAGGCATTTGTGAGATTACTCATGAATTCCAAAACCCTATACATCCCAAAACCTAACCCTATAAGGTGAAACGCCAAAAGTCATGTGGGCCCCTATGGGTAAGTTGGTGTAAGTTGGTACCTCAACTTCCCAGGGCTGTAACTTTTGCATATGAACTTTGTTTTAGGCGTGTGATAGCCCGTTGGAAAGGTCTCTTAGAGAGATACACATTCCACTGACAAAATCTGACTTCGTCAACAACTTGACTGTGGAGAGCCAAAAAAACAATGTTTAGGGCCCCAAAACGGCCCTAGAAGTAAAAAAAGATGTGTTGACATGAAAACATACAAAATAATCCAATTGAATTAGGTGAGAGGCCACCAGTATCCACCTGGAGGATGTGTGGGGTTTCAGACAACCCCATAAGTGTAGAACCCACAAGTACAAATAAGTACAAAAGAACGTGCTGAACAAAAATGAACAAGAGGAGCCAATTGGAATAGGTGTGTGGCCACCAATATCCACCTGGATCAGTGAGATTTTCCAACTTGATTACAGATGAGTAAAATCCCCGAGTAACATGCCCTAGAGTACTACAAATTACTTTCCAAGACGATTTCCCCTTTGTTCAGACAAACACAAAAATATATGTTCTTAGACATGACTCTTGGTTCTTTTCCGTGTTGTATTTTAAGAGTACAGTGCTCGTCTACTGCTAAACTATGTTCCACTATTGTGTCTGACTTAAACTCATACATCACAATGCTACAAAAACAAGAATGAAGTTATGTCTGGAAGCTAATCATACGTATTACTAGCTTTTGAAACCAATACATGATCGTTTAGGAGCAATTCAGATCCAGGGCACCAAACTCTTGGGAAATTCAAGATGAAATTTTTTAGGGGAAAGGAAATAAAGCTAGCTTAATCAAAAGTGAACAAATGCAAAGTATAAAAAAAATCAAGAAACAAGAAAAAGGTAAAGAAAGTGGGCATAAAATCAAACTCTTTAGTTATATACAAGGAGGAAGTTTCCCCAAGTGATAGCTTATGTAATTCTTTAGGACTTGGCCATTGAAAGGGAGGAGGCTTACATCCCCTTTGAGATTTTGCAAATGGTACGTTCCTAGGCCAATCTTCTCTTTAATCACGGAAAGGCCCAACCACAATTGTTGAAACTTTGAATTTTTCCCTTTATCTTCATGTGGCTTGTCCCATTTGAGAACCAAGTCGCCATACAGAAATTCTTTCTTGCCAACATACTTTTTATCAAACCAATGTTTAATAGTCTGTGGTGAGCTTTGAATTTGGTTCTAGCCTTGGCATGATTATCTTCTAGATTCAACAAGGTATCAATGCATCTTTGGATGACGTGATACTCTCTCCCACGTGATTGTTGTGTAAGATAAAGGGAAGGAAGACAAACATTTGAAGGAAGGATAACTTCTTTCCCATAGACAAGGAAGTAAGGAGAGGTCCCTATGGAAGCCTCAGGGGTGACACGATCAACCCAGAGGGAATTGGGTAGTGCATTATTCTAATTTCGTTGTTGTTCGACCACGATTTGTTTATGAATGTTGATCATATTTTTGTTTGTAGATTCAGTTAATCCATTACCCTGAGGGTAGTAGTTGGTTGCATACTTTAAGGTCATCCTTTTCTCTAAAGAAAAATCGGTGAATTTAAGTGATGAAAAGTATGTTGCATTATAAAAAAAAGAAGAGTTAGGAACTCCAAACCTAGTTATGATGTGTTGTTCAAGAAAAATTATTACCACTTCATCATTTACTTTGGCTAGTGGTATTGCTTCAGTCTAACGTGTAAAATAATCATTAGCAGTTAGAATATACATGTGTTTCTTGGAAGAGTGAGGTTTGATCTCACCGATAATGTTTAAGTAACAGAGAAACATATATGACCCGAACCAAATCCAAAATAAGGTGGTCTGTTGAGGGAGAGGAAAACAAGGATCAATCATTTTGAAAATCTTCAAGTTAGGAGGTCGTTACACATTATTTTGGTCACCCTGGTGATGTGTCTACAAGCATGTATTCAACCTATCAAAAGGATCTTTCCCATGAGAAAAGTAATTGGTTTCCTACTCTACAAGGCTTGTTTTTAGAGGGACGTCGCATGCTAGTAGTACTATACAGTGCATAAATGTTGATTTCTACAGGATGCTCTAAACCTAGTCTGAGAGGTTTCCGCAGGCTACTATATAAACAGGGCGTGGCGACATTCTAAAACTGAGAAAAAGGAAGAAGTTCACGAAATTTCTAGAAGGAATCTTCTAGAATATGAGGTGGAATACATGTGGTTGAGATCCTACCTGCCTCTCTGATTTGGTGGGATCATCTTGATCTCTTTAGCCATCTCTCTTTCTCCTATATAATGATGGATTTCTCATGGAAAAGGTTAAGAATTAAGTGAGAAAAAGTATTAAGAAAGAGCAAGTAAGGAATGATTAAGGTTGAATAGGTTGTAAATTGTGTGAGGTACTCTACATCATATGCTTGAAGGCTTCATCTCAGCTTATCAAGTTATTGTGGATCATCTTCATGCAATCTTGGAGCAAGTGTGTGTGTCAAGAGCAAGGGCCATCGAAAGGGAACTTAGCGACATTAAGGTTGTTTGGTTGTATCTTCCACTTTCTCTTAATATAATGTAGTGGCATGTTTCTTTCCCATAAAATCATTCTCATTTTATTACATGATTCCTTGGTCACATGTATAAGTCTTCATTGAATATACTAGTATTGAGTCTTCATTGAATATACTAGTATTGCTTTCACTTTGGTTGGTTTGTGTTCCATTGCAGGATCAATAGCACAAGAGCATCGCAGCGAAGCAAGGACAACAAAGACATAAGGAAGCAATATTCAAAGGTATGTTACTCATCCTTTCTTTGACAATATATTCAATTATTAGAGCTTAGGGAAAGCGCCATGTCTTGTCTTGTTTTGTTCTATATCTAGGTAGATCTAGGGAGATTAGTTTATGTCTGCATTTACCGATATATCCAATAACAAAATTGGCGACTCCATTAGGGATATGATTTGTTTTTTATTCTTTGATGTCCAGTTTCCCTTAGCCTATATTTTTTCATTATGTTTTAGTCTCTGAGTCTGTAAGGGATCAATCCAGACTCTCTGGCCTTGAAAGTTTCCTAAATTTCTTTACTCTCTTTCCAATTTTCTTGTGTTTACAGACGTTTCTGCACTGCTCTCTATATGTCACCTGCGGAAACTTTAGATTGTCGCACCATAACTATCTAGGCCAGTGCGAAATTTCCACACCCTACCCATTGCTAGCCTGCAGAAACTAGTGATTTCCACACTGTAACCTATTGTTGGCCTATGACGATGTCTGTAATTTTTTTTGGATTGGGTCTTGATTGTATTTTCATGCCCATTTTTTCCTTGATCACCTGGGGGGGAATTTTGAGGTTGGTATTGGATTGGTTGTTGAATTTAAAACTTTCTTTTTGATTGGTTTTCAAAGATTGCAAACCCTTCATTATCATTTTGTAAGTTTTTTTCTTCTTGATTTTTATCAACAAGGATATAATCTAGGATCGTAGATCTGGGTGCTTGATTGATTAAAAGTATTTTGTCTGAGTGAAGTTTTGGATTATTTTACATTTTTGGATTGCTTGTTGATTTGAAAGCTATTGGTTGTTTGAATTTGATAGACACTTTCTTGTCATCTTTGTTTTTTATCTTCATTGAAAGTTTGATTTGGGTTTCTGTTGAGTGTATCTATTTTCATTGATTACGTTTCCTTTCCTTAGTATACCTCAGATCTGGTTCCGGAAAGGAAAATTAAATTCATACATTATTTTTAAATAATCATTCATAAAAAAATACTTTCATTCAAAACTGAAAGAGAACAAATTGAGAAATTTCATTGTTTATGGTTGTTTGGAATTGTAGTTCATTCAAGAAAAGAAATTATATTTTGTAGCTTTCGTGTTTTCGAAAAGATATCTTCTCCCTATTGTGGATAGACTTCATTGAACAAAAGATTGCATCATTCATATATATTTGCATATTATTGGGTCAAGGTCTCTCGCAACATTGGTTTCATCTCCATCTCCCTCTTGAGTAAACAACAACGTCTAAAAAACATTGCGTAATTTAAAAATCTACTTAGTAACTTTTATTTTCTAGGGATATTTTACACCAACAATAGTGAGGCTGGCACTTTGGGATAGACTGTGAGACACACTCTCCAAAGAACAAAACACAAAATAGCATCTTGTGATAGGGAGTGTGCAAATCCATTTGCAACATTTTGTCCTGGGAATCCCTTCTCACACAAGGGTCGAACCTGAGGTCGCATTGAGACTGGCAGAGTTACTCAACTTGCTTTGTTGGTCTTGGTGTAGAGATTGTGCATATTATGGGGGTCGCTTGAAGGTATACCCACAATCATGAGTGGAAGCCTCTCAAGTTCATTTCGGGCTAGATACCTTTCCTTTGCGCGTGGACCAGACTGTCGACTATTTCCCCAGGCATCATTGTTGTTCTTGGTAACCTTAGTTGCCTATATTTTTAGGGTCTTACACAAGGTGATTGTGGAGGGGAAAGTCTTCTTGGTACCTGGAATCAAAATTGGCCAGACTCACTTAGGCTCCTTGGAGGGTATACCCATGATTATGTGTGGGAGCTTGCACAAGGGTGTAAGTCTGTTAAGCAGGTCGTCAACATAACTTTTCTGCCCACTCTATCCTAGCCCCTTTTTGTCTTGATTTTGCGACGTTGGATTTCATCACCAACTAGTGACTTTGAAATAAGAAGGTTTGTTTGCTTGGTTTGATTCCTAGATTTTATTAGCAAGTGTTGTTTGTTTTCGTAGTTGGCCATAGATTTTTTGCGTAAAATATTTGGCTCGGCCAACATCGACCCTCCATGTCGTCTGCATAGGGTCCAAGGACTTCCTCCCAAAAATATGGAGGATTAGATCCCTCTACCCCCTCAGTCACCGGAGGGCTCTCCTCAATAGAGAGAGGTCCAGGATACTCTAACCTCACAAGAGGAAGGTTCCACCTCTTTAGAAAGTTTCTGAATTGTTTCTAATTCTCTAGAGGCTTTCCGCATTCCTCCTGGCTACAAGAGACGTATTCTCTGGCTGAATTCATCTGAAAAACTTGCTTTTGACACTTCTGGAATACCGACCAGACCCCATTAAGTCCCTGGAGTCGAAGATCCTCTTTGGACTACGGACATATTTAGAATCTCGCCTCGCATGGTTCTGAACCTTCACGACTCAAGGGAAGGTGTTGATATACATGTCATATCACAAATACCCACAGTGTTTGCTACCTACACGGTGCCACCAAACCACTTTTCTAGTGCAACCAGCCATATCACCATCATTCCAGACACATAGTCCGTTGGTCCTAGTTCGACTTTTTCTCTCCATATGGACCATTCTACTATGGTTTTGCACATTACGACTATTCATATCGGGAATGTGGTGGTTAGCCAAGCTCCCATTGGTACACCACTTTCGTCTAGACCTATCACGTCACTTTCTCCTGGGTATCGCACTTTGAATCCTTCCACTGCTATCCCTACCCAGGTCCCATCTAGAGTTTTTGGACTTTTTGTTCCACCTGGGTACAATGTTGCTACCAGTTTTGTTCCTACACCTTCCCAGGTCCTCTCCGGGGGGTCTTATCCACCTTTTCTCGGGGGATTTGGCTCTAGTGGCTCCAATCCAATTGGAAGCTTCCATCATCCATTCACTTTTGGTTACCATATTCCCGTTGGAGGGAAATCTAACATTGGTGGGTATCCTCCACTTGGAGGGAAACCTCAGGTTGGACTCTATAACCCACTGTATGGACATAACACATTCAGATCACTATCCCACCTTTGGAATCTCCTTGCCCAAGGAAATCCACAATCATTCGGCAGGAAACAACCTTAAAGAAACCATTTTATACCCCCTCACTCGGGCCAGCCATATATGGGTTCCTTAGGTTCCACTTGAGGTCCACACATTCAGTCTAGTGTCCCTTTTCAAGGGAAAATTTCTAACCAACCCAACCCTATGGGCTACATGCCTCCACATCCTTGACTAAATATGTTCGGACACTCCACGTACATGCAGACTGCTTACGGTCCTATTGGTATACCGACAGGAATTCCTCCCCAAAGTCACCAGTACCCTTAAGGGAATAGACATCTTCATTTTCTTGCCACTTTGGATCTACCCGATTTGTCTAGAATCTTGAATGATCCTATCTTACATTCTCCCCATTGGCCCGTCATACCATCCAAGATATTGTCTGACATTCCCAAATTTGTTGGTAAACCGGGAGAAGACCCAAACAACCATGTCATGACTTTTCACATTTGGTGCTCGTCCAACTCTTTGATGGACGACTCCATTCGATTATGTCTCTTTCAACGAACTCTCACGGGTTCAACTGCAAAGTGGTATATATAATTACCACGAGGCTTATTTAATGACTTCAACACCCTTGACATGGATTTTCTCACACATTACCAATTGCCTATCCTCTATGAGACAAAAACCGAGATTTTGAGTTTCTTTAAGCAATCTTCGGCCACTCATATTTCTAATCACATCCATGAGTGGAGACAAAGATGACGTTTGATCAAAATCGACCTTCCTAATCAGTTATTGGCTTAATGGTTCACCAAATCATTCGTCAATGAAATATCCCGTGATATTTCCATGGGTGGCGTTGTCATTAAAGAGAAGACGATTAGTCGTGCTCAGTACCTAGATCTCGTTTATTTGCAAACATGCACTCTTTATGACTTTCTCCTTGATGCTCCTCGCCCTTCTACCACCACTACCTCAACAACCCCAGCAGTTTCTCAGGATGTTGATGGTGTGATTGGCACCTTCCATGCTGACGCTAAATCCACGCCGGTCACTCACACCAATCCCAAATCTCATGCTTCTAATGTTCAAAGTGCTCCGACTTTTACTCCTTCCACTGGTAAAACTTATGAGGTTAACTCCGTTCAATCCACTCCTGCTGGAAAAAATAAATCTAAAAAAAGAAAGGGTAAGAATAAGGAGGATAGAAATAATAATCCGCAATCTGATAAACCCAAGACCCAATATTTTGATGATAAGGATAAGCGTAAACCTCAATATCCTTGCCTTATCTGTGGTGATGATCACTACATGAAATATTGTCCAAGACGCGTTGAGGTAACTAAGTTCCTTCAAGGGACCGGAAAACCTCCTACACCTGTTGTTTTGTCACAACCTTTCCCTTCTCAATAGCAGGCTCAATTGGTCATCCATGACCAACCATCTCCTTCCACCACTTCATCTATTCTTATGTGTACTGGTAATTCTACCAAGAACGACGTTGCCATCACCACTTGAGCCAAAGCTTATTCTCCTTCAAAGGATAGAATTGACAATTTACCACCTTCATTGGTTCAACCGCCTCCTTCAACTTCACCTCCCAACAATCCTTTTCATCTCGAACGATCGGGTCCCAATACAGTCCTCCGCCCTCCTCCAAATGGCGTTGTTCAAAAGACTGCCTTCAATCCTCATGCATTTGATGCTCAAAACTATAATATTGTAGAAGATCTTGCATAAGCACCCTATGCGATGTCAGCTCTCAAAGTCCTTCAAAGTTGTCCCGCTCAACGAACGGTGTTGTTAAATGCCATCGGTGGAATTGATCCCACAAATACAAATTTAATAATCTTTGACTTGGAAGATCACATTCAAGGGTTACCTCCTCAGTTAGTGTTTCAGATTCAAGTTGTTGGTGAAAACAAGAACATCTATAGAACCATTATTGACGAGGGTGCCTCGACGTGCGTCATGTATGTTGCTTGTTGGAAAGCCATTGTCTCTCCCCCCCTCACCGAATCACACAATACACTTAAGGCTTTCAATGGTTCTATTTGTAATCCCTACAGTGTTCTTCTCTTGTTGTCTATTACATTGGAAGGAAAATCGATCAACGTAGAGGTTGAGGTCTTTGATGTGCCTCTTGACTATAACCTCTTACTTGGTCGTAGTTGGATTGATTCCATGCGTGTCATCGTGTCAACCCTTTTCTATGTATTGTGTTTCCCACGTCAATCAAAAGACGTTACGGTTGACCAACGAGCCTTTTTCAACTCTAATTCATGTACTAGCATCGTGCCATTTATCTCGAAGACACCGCATGAGTATGAGAATGTCAGTGTGGGTCTCCTGAAAGATTCCACTCTAATCGGTACCTTCCCAATACCACCACCCGATGTTCCACCTCCTTTTGTCACCTAGATCAACATGATTTCCACGTTCGTCTGTGAAACCCCCGCATCTTATGACCTATGGATAGTACCCGTTCCTGGTGATTATCTTCGCTATGGCAAACTAATTCCTTTAAGTCTGGTTGAATCCGCTTATGAAGCCATTAAATCGGCAACCCCTTCTACTCCCTCTCTTGGTGATTCATCTCCCATTCTGTTTCATGTCATCTTTCCTATGGATGAGATGATCATGTCGGTTATGTATATGGAAGACACCCATGGGACAATGGAAATCATCGTTCCATTCTCTTCCTGGAGCAACACACCATAGAGAGTTACCAACGGATTTCAACTCCATCCACCATTGTTGTCATTTCCTCGGTCCCCGAGTCAACACACGATGTGCTTTATGAAGGGAACCTGAGTAATATTTCACCCATCATTCCTCTTGACATATCCATTAAACTTGGAGTTGTCGAAAATGTTCACATTGGAGTCACATTTTCCGATGATGAAGTCGTCACTTATAAATCTATTTTTCAAGAACTTTGTGACGTTTTCGCTTGGAGCTACAATGAGATGTTGGGTATTGACCTCGATATCGTTGTGCATGAAATTAAGACCTACCCAGATGCCAAACCCATTCGGCAGAGACTTCTCCCAATCCACCCTCATAAGGCCGCTATCAAGCTCGAAGTCGAAAAACTTCTTAAAGCCAAATTTATCTATCCTGTGGATTTAACTGATTAGGTATCCAATATAGTTCCGATCAATAATAAACAAGGAACGATCCGTGTATGTGTAAATTATAGGAATATTAATAAATCTTGTCCTAAGGACAAGTATACAACCCCCTTCATTGACCATATCATCAACGATTGCGCCAGGAGTGAAATATTCTCTTTAATGGACGGTTTCTCCAGCTATAATCAGATTAATATTTTGCCCGCGGATCAACACAAGACTGCTTTCATCTATCCTTGGGGTACCTTTGCCCCCCGAAAACTGCCTTTCAGTTTAAAGAACCCTGGAGTGAATTTTCAATGTGCTATGTCTTATGCTTTTCATGATATCAAGAACATCACACAACCATATCTCGATGATCCACCGACCCATTCCATGCGCCTCCGAGATCACCTGACCCATATTCGAGCCATTTTCATTCGTTTTCGTTACAATCATATACGTTTAAACCCACATAAATTTGTTTTTTGTGTGGAGTACGACTGACTTCTAAGTTTTATTGTGTCACTTCACGGAATTAGGGTGGACCCTTTGAAGGTTGAGGCTATCCTTAATCTACCTCCTCCTTCTACACTTCGCCAACTCCAAAGTTTGCAAGGGAAGGAAAACTTTTTGCGTCGATTCATCCCCAATTATGCCAAGTTAACGTTAGGATTTACTCGACTATTGAAGAAGGGTTACAAGTTCGTATGGGATGAAACTGCCAACAAAGCCTTCGAAGCTTTGAAACTGACCCTAACCTGTACACCACTGCTTTTCCCACCTGATTATAGTCGAGACTATTTCCTATATCTCGTCGTTGCGGACTCTACCATTGCCATGGTCTTAGTCCAAGAAGATGATTCGCATGCAATTCATTATTTGAGTCGAAGTCTCACGACTATTGAAGCCAAATACCTACATGTGGAAAAACTGGCCTTGGCAGTTGTTCAAGTTGTCCAACGTTTCCATCATTATATCCTATTACGCAGAACCATTGTCATTTCCGATTGCAACCCTATGCAACATATCCTTACACACCAATTTCTAGGGGGCAAGTACTCCAAATGGATTGTGATTCTCCAGGAGTTTGAATTAGAGTTTGAACGCGCTAATTCTAAGAATTCATTGGTTTTCGCTGAACTAATATGTGACCTTCCCTCCACTGAGACAAAAAACGTGGTAGAGGATTCCTTGCCTGATGAATCCCTTTTTCTGATCAGTTCTGATGACACTTGGTACGGAGATATTATCATCTATCTCCAGACTCAAACTTTTCGGCCTGACCTTTCTATCATAGGCCGTCGTCGTATATGGTATCAAGCCCATCAATACATAATTCCCAGTGACACTCTTTATTGACATGGTGTTGACTCTATTTTCTGACATTGTCACACCTATGATGAGGCTAATAAAGCTTTAAATGACTGCCACTCTGGAGCATGTGGTGGTCATATGTCTAGGTATGTCACTGCCCAAAAGATCTTACGAGCAGGGTACTTATGGCCTTATTTGTTTAAAGACTGTATTATTGTTGTCTAGAAGTGTCATGTCTGTCAAACGTATAATAATAAAATAAGATCTCATCCTGCTCCTTTACACCCTATAGTTTTTGTTGGTCCTTTTGCAAAATGGGGCATTAACTTCATGACATGTAACCCTCACTCGATCGGGGGAAATGGATACATCATCGTAGCCATGGATTAATTCACTAAGTGGGTCGAGGCGATGCCTACATTCGATAACATTGGAAAAACTGCATCACTTTTCATATTCAATCATATCATCACTCGATTTGGAATCCCGCAAGTTATCGTGACTGATCATGGTAGCCATTTTCGAAATTTCATGATGTCCGAGCTTACTAAAAATTTGGGTCTTCAGCATGAAAACTCAACCCCCTACTATCCACAGGCCAATGACCAGTTTGAAGTGATAAACAAAGTTCTTATCACTATGCTTCGACGGATAATAGGAATTCACAAGACAAGTTGGCACACGATGTTGTTTTCAACATTATGGGCCTATCGGATATCCGTAAATTTTTCCACAAGATTTACACATTTCCAATTAGTGTATGGTATCGAAGTTGTCCTGTCGATTGAATGTGAGATACCATCTTTGAAGCTAGTCGTTGAACTTCTCCCCAACACCTCTACCAAAGAGGAACGTCTATTGTACCTGATGCAATTAGATGAAACCCATCATGATGCCACCCTGGTTATTGAAGCTCATAAAAAGCATGTCAAATCCAAATACGACAAGCATGTCAACCACGTGTTTTCTCTGAAGGTGATCTAGTTCTCCTCTATGAACAAGATCGTGATTTACTAGGGGTCATAAAATTTGAGGCTATGTGGCGAGGTCCTTATATTGTCAAACGAGTGTTGGAAAAGGGAGCTTATGAGTTAGTGGATTATGATGGCATTCCTTTGAGTGAGCCTAGGAATGGGATTTACTTAAAGAAGTATTATTCTTAGGCCATCTTTTCATGAGTGCTTGTATTTTTATTGTATCATACTATTGTGTGCTACTTTTGTGTGCTTTTTCGTTATTTGGTTTCGACCCCAGTTGCTTACCTTGCATTGTGCTTAGTTTTCATATGTTAGTGCCTTCACTACCCTACATTGGCTTCACCGATGGCGCTAGTCGTAGTACTCAGAACTTAGCATCTGTTGCTTGGGCAATTTATGCACCTACGAACGAGTTAATTAGTCTACATGGTGTATGCATCAGTCGTGCAACTAACAATATCGCGGAATATATTGCAGTCATCGAATTGTTGACTGACACTATTTCACTTGGAATCTGTCACCTTGTTGTATGGCTTGATTTGCAGTTAGTGGTACTACAGTTAAGTAATGTCTATGTTATCCGAAGTCCTACTTTGTTACGGGTATATCTACGAATTCGCCTCTTGGAACGTTACTTCTATTACATTGAATATCAGCATATTCCTAGATGTCTAAATACATTAACTGATGCATTAACTAATTATGTGTTAGATAGACATTTGAGACACATGTAAATCCAACCACAATTCACATTAAAGAAAGTAAGTCGGTAGAAGCCTCATGTATATTTATAACAATAAAAGTGTTTTACAAAAAGGTGTTTTCGTCCAAAGACCAAAAATATCAAAATGAGAAGCACTTGGCTTCATATACAAAATAGCATCAAGGATGTTGCTCACAGTAGCACACTACTTATTGTGCTACCCTACGAAGTAGTCAACTAAGTGAACCAGATACACCCACAGTATGGCGTTGATAACGCCTCATAATCTCATCGATGGAGATGTCTGGGATATATGTTGTCAATCCCTCTAGGTTCTTCTCAACCACCTCATAGTCACCAGCATCCATCTTTCTACCACGGCTGCTTCCCGTCATCTTTGAATAGGGGATGTACCCAGAGGTCGGTGTGGCCCTACATCTCCATTGTAAAAAAAAATTGATTAGTCATTGGATTGAAAGCATAAAAAACATTTTATATTTCAAAATTCACAAAAACATCATAAAAACAAAATGTATTTCTTACCTAGATCTCCCTACTGAAATCCCTCGGGTAGAACCAAGTCGGGGTCACCTCTAAAATCCAACCCGGCATATGCATAATCGTCCACCATCAGAAGTTGAGGTCTCGACCAATCAAAAAATACACCATTATACTTCACGATGGGGTTGGCCACATGTTGTGCCATGAGGTCACACCACCTCTTCATCCTTGGGTCTCGTGGAGCCGGTATGCCCCACTCTACCTATAAATGTAAATGGGGGACCCTCTCTAGGAATAAATACACTAAGATAGACCCATATCCAAATTGTTTCAGGTCCCCTCTATTGCATTTTGTTAGTTATGTCTTCATGCTACGAAGAACTTCGTCGCTCCAGTTAAAAACTTGAGGCTGCATGCACTCTACTGCATATTGAAAATAGCTTTGGAGGGCCATGTGAGGAGATGCACTCCCTGCCATACGTGAAATGGTAAAAATAATAGTTCGGAGGAGTAAATCCCAGACACCCCTGATGGCAACTTTTCCCTTGCTTCTCTCTGCCTCAGGATCATAGTATCGACAAAGATACTCACTCATTGGTAGACCACTACCTCTACCTCCTGTCAAGGTCACATGAGATCCATGACGAGATAATCTTTTCAAGAAATAGATATCATCGATATCTAAGGACAGTATGTGGGCATCTACATGAAACACCTGCTGGTCCACATCCCACATGTGGACTAGATACTCCAGTAACCTCAGTTAGGCCCTCATGCCCTGGATTTTAAAAAATTTCGGTAACCCACACTGTCGAAGGGAATTTACAGTGCTCGGGTCGTTCAAAGTAATGAAGTCATCATCTTCATGGTCCCTCTCCCTCCACTCCATCATTTTGATGATCAAAAACCTATATTGGGACAATAAAAGGGAGTTAGCATCCTCATTTGTTCCTTTTAAAAGTTTTTATTGGCTAAACGCATTACAAAAAATTTGATTTTCGGTCGGTGCAGGTGGAGTATTACACACAGTGCAGGGTTTCCGTAGGTGAACCACAATACACTTGCAAAAACCTATGGTTTCCGTAGGTACCGATATAGGTCACCAGTGGTGACCCTAGTGCGCACCTACCGGCCTAAAACTCAACTCAAAACTCAATTTTACACCAATAAAAATGAAATTTAATCCATTAAAAAGCAAGAGGATAAGGAGATTACCGTTTTGGTGGAAGTCGTTCGTTGAATGGTCACCCGTATCTCTCGCAATCGAAAGCCAAAGTCTAAGGTAAAAATAGGGTTTCTAGGCAAGTTTTGGGCAAAATGCAAATGAAATAGTAAAAAAGAGATTTTACCTATATTTATTTCATTTTTTACTTTTTCTATTAATATTTCGTATTATTTTATGCATTTTCTCCAAAACCTAAAGGTTTAATGGTCTCGTGAGTGTTTTGTTTTCTTGCAGATGGAAGAACTAGGATCCTGAACAATGAAATACATATATTTTTCTTGATTTGTTTTTCTGTTTGTCACATGTACAAGTATTTTTTAAGGTTTTTCAGAAAAACCTCAAGCCTAGTCTTTGTTCGTTCTCATGCTCGAAAATCGATGAGAATGAAACTGAGTATACTTTTGTCGTCTTTTCGTACTCATCATGGTAACACAAAAAAAACAAAGCTCATGGAGTATCCTTTAAGCTCTTTTCATGCTCCATAAAAACGAAAAGATTGTTGAGCGACCTTGTTCTTTTCACGCTCGTAAAAGTGTTTGAAGAAAATGTTTGATGGGTGATAGTTTATCACTTTTTCGGTCTCATCGAACTACTTTACGAAAAATGAACTGAGAGAGTTCTCTTTAAGTGTTTTTCAAACTCTCTAAACATGAAAAACCCTAAGTTTTCTATCTTTGGACTCATTAAACAAACATCGAAATACCCATATGGGACCGAACCACTCCTTCTTAGGGTTCGTTAAACATACTCTGAGGGACTCATCCGAAGGATGAGATTACATCAACAAGCATATGTTATCCTCCTCAAGCTTGCGTAAAAATAAAGAAGTACTCGCCAGAAATGGTGGAGGAAAATTTGGGAAAGAAATGTGTCTCTATATTTGTGTTTAGTGGAAGTAATAGTCGCTCTTGAAAATGACACCCCCTTCATCATTGAACCCAGTTTGGGAAAGTCATTTGTCTCTCGTTTGACCTTCTGCAAGTTCATATCTTGGGTCGTCTTTGAGTCAATGCTGCCAAGACCATTTTCGCGTCGTTCATATGTTCAAGAGAATTCCAACCTTGCACACACCTTCTATCGAGTCAACCATCTACAGTTATCAATTCTTACCATGTCGGCCTTCCTCGTGTCAGTTTCAAATCATTTTCATACTTTGATCTACCCTAAATTTGTTACTTATTTCACGTCATTGATGGGGGATACATCAAGGCCCTCCTGTGACAAGTCTTTTCCTGTCAACTTCAACTCATCATCCGGGAATAAGACTTAGAAATCATTTAGTACCTTAGAGCTTGCATGCCTCAATGGCAGGTTTCTTCGCTTTTGACAGTGGATTCACATCATTGGTCCCTAATCGAGAGATTCTATTGAGTGTTTGACTTCAGCTCATTTATTCGCATTCAATGAATTGTATTGAGGTGCCTTGGGAGTCATTGACATCAATGGTGATTTCCCTTGCACTTGTTAACGGTTTTCATTAATGACCGGTAATCAAGTGGTTTATGCCATGTTCGACTTCAACACCTGCAATTGCATGGCTAGATTCGTACTTACGAACGATAGGATTGAAGACCTTGGATCTCATCATTTTGGTCCAGGTTGTGATGGAATATTTATTATTTGTATTGACACATAGATCCACTTTGTATGTCTCGTGGCTATGTATGAATTAGAGTTTTCTAGAGCATAGATCCACAGTGTATTCTTGGTGGATATGTAGAATCTTGATGACATGGATCCACGATGTATGATTGGTGACCATGACTGACATGTATGGTTTAAATCACTTGTAGTCTGAGCATGGGAATGCCTACCTCGGAAATGGTATAATATTGTGCAAATGCTTCGTTGTTTACAGGTTCTCGATTGGTGTGCTCTACATTTCTGACACGCACACACGTTCTACAAAGTATTTTGTCTGTCATAAATTCCAACCTCATACTTTGGGGGGCATTCTGTTACACATTATTTTGGTCACCCTGGTGATGTGTCTACAAGCATGTATTCATCCTCTCAAAAGGATCGTTCCCATGAGAAAAGTAATTGGTTTCCTGCTCTACAAGGCTTGTTTTTAGAGGGATCTCGCAGGCTAGTAGTATTATACAGTGTGGAAATGTTGATTTTTGCAGGCTGCTCTAAACCTAGCCTGTGGGGGTTTCGCAGGCTGCTATATAGACAGGGTGCGACAACGTTCTAAAACTGAGAAAAAGGAAGAAGTTCACGAAAGTTCTAGAAGGAATCTTCTAGAATATGAGGTGGCATCTGTGTGGTTGAGATCCTACCCATCTATCTGATTTGGTGGGATCATCTTGATTTCTTTAACCATCTCTCTTTCTCCTATATAATGATGGATTTCTCATGGAAAAGGTTAAGCATTAAGTGAGCAAAAGTATTAAGCCAGAGCAAGTAAGGAATGATTAAGGTTGAATAGGTTGTGAATTGTGTGAGGTACTCTACATCAGATGCTTGAAGGATTCATCTCAGCTTATCAAGTTATTGTGGATCATCTTCATGCAAGCTTGGAGCAAGTGTGTGTGTCAAGAGTAAGGGCCACCGAAAGGGAACTTAGCGACATCAAGGTTGTTTGGTTGTATCTTCCACTTTCTCTTAATATAATATAGTGGCATGTTTCTTTCCCATAAAATCATTCTCATTGTATTACATGATTCCTTGATCACATGTATAAGTCTTCATTGAATATACTATTATTGCTTTCACTTTGGTTGGTTTGTGTTCCATTGCAGGATCAATAGCACAAGAGCATCGGAACGAAGCAGGGACAACAAAGACGTAAGGAAGCAATATTCAAAGGTATGTTACTCATCCTTTCTTTGATAATAGATTCAATGATTATAGATTAGGGAAAGTGCCATGTCTTGTCTTGTTTTGTTTTAGATCTAGGTGGATCTAGGGAGATCAGTTTATGTCTGCATTTACCGATATATCCAATAACAAAGGCTCTTATAAAAGACAAGAGGGGTCCCATTTTCTTGGAAGGGAGGCTTTACAATCAAAGATACAAGAAAAAGGGAGGTTGTGATGCCTGGCATAACAGATGTTTACGAGTTTCTTTTTTAGGAGGCATGTATATAATCCTGACCATCGTTCCAAAAGTAAATTATCTTAAAGTTGTTAACTTTGAATACAAATTCAATACAATCCAATCAAGGAAATCAACGCATTTTTCTTAAAGTTACATGCTAAGGCTTAAACGTTGAAGCAAGAAAAGTAACATGCGAAGATGTAATCAACACGAACCCCAATTTTAAATGAGTATCACCAATAAGGAATAAAAATGGTAACTAGATTCTATGGTGGGTCAAAAGATCAATATTCCTAATTTCAACTAAGATGTATAACTTAAAATCAATTAAAGATCAAGTGTGAACATACATAGTTTAAGGCCATCTTAAAATCAATTAAATATCAGTGTGAACTCTAAAATACATAGTTTAAGTCATCATGAATAGTGGATTTTGGGTAGGAGACTAGCAACCAAGTTGCGAAACTCTTAATCGAAATGAAAAATGAAAATAATTGGGAATAAGAGACATAAAAAAAAATCTCAATTTATAGAATTTTGATATAACAATGATGAGTAAACCATTTCAATTCGAGTGCCTATTGTTCGAAATTTGAAACAAAATTCAAAATCATTGCATGTAAATGTATAGATAACTCATAATTCAAAGCAAAAATAAAATCAAACTTACCTAGCAGTTGCTAACAATGAATTTGGAACGAGAAAAGAAAAGCTAATCAATAATTTGAATCAAACGAGTTTACTAATTCACATGGCACAACTGTGCTCTAAATTAAACTATGGATGCGAAATGATTCGAAATAGCAAATAGTTCGTTGTCTTAATAATCGCACAAACTACAATCCACTATGTCTGGCTAAGTCAAATTGAAAGATACACACGAGCGACACCATTAAAGATGGCTTTAAATACATAATGTTCGAAAGATATCCTAGCCATTGGAATAATATAGAAAAATCTATACTCAAATGTCCTTCGAAGACATTGGAATAAAATGAAAGATCGATATTTATCTCCTATGATGGTCGCAAGCCGAAGAGGAATTTCAATCTTAAAATGGTCTCCAATGATATTGAGGTTAAATAAAAAAATTGATAAGTGAAAATCCATATCGATATTTGAAATCACTACACTAATGTCAGGGAAGATGAAAAGATTGATTTTTGAAAACACTCTAATAGTATTAGAAGAGAATAAAAATATGGGTGTTTAAAAAAGTTTTATAATGCATCTACCAAAATCTCGAAATAAATTAAAAACATTTATAAAAGAGAGAGGCCTTTAAGAAAATAAACAAGTGAGGAGACAAAGGAGGGAAAATTTTCAAACTAATATTCAAGCGTAATGTGAAAACAAAGAAATGACATAGGAGACCATGCATTAGGAAAGAATCAATCCATAAATCATAAATCAGAATAAGCCTTTAGTTCCAATCATCAATGCATAATATAAATAAAAGTGGGGCCCCAAGTTAACAAACTTTAGAGGCCTCGATAAGCCTTAGTGTTGTGATATGAGCTTTTATACCACTTGTAACATATTAATTTTCTTCTATAGAACATTTGAGAAGAAGAGGCATTTTTTTCATTTTTTCCTTTAAACTTAACCTTTTCAACCTCTAACATCCCCTTCTCGAATGAATAGTGTCTCAAAAGATTCATCTTGCCAAGGTTCAATCCTTCTTCAAAGCTTCTTCATACATGTTTAAAATCCCTTATCTTAACTCATTCAAAAGAAACATTCAAATCCATCAATTGCATTCAAACAATCCATTGGCCACTTTTAAAACATGCACACATCCAAGTCGTCGAGCCTCTTTTGAATAACGCGTTGAATGGTTTCAAAAGATCTCATCGAGACCTTTTTCAAAAGATCTCATCGAGCCCTTCTTAAATATGTTCCCTATGTGCAGGTAAAGGCCATTGACCTTATTTGGAATATCTCCTCCCTTTCGAAAGATCTCCTCAATGGAAAAGCCATCAAAATATTTTGAAAGATGGCCATTGACCACACTCATAAGATTCACTCAATAGATTGTCAAGACGAATTTAAAGAACATCTTTCAATAACCCTTGATAGACCATCATGAAAAATCAAAATATCGTCTTTTAATTACGTCTAATAGACCAATGCATCAATCTAAAATATTCACATTCAAATTCTCTCAACAAGACATCGGGGGCTAGTTCAAAAGAACAACATTTGAGCACCCCTGATAGGTCATTAGGCCAACTCAAAAGATCGTCTTTTGATTTCCCCCAGTATACCATCAGGCCTCTTAGAAAGAACATATTTTGAAAGGCCACGATGAACTATCACGCCTCTTCAAAAAATCAACTTCCAATCTTCAAAGAAAAGAAGCATTAAAAGGTCATCAAACCAAAATACAAAATGTCCCATCATCCATATTTCATACACCTTTGAATTCCCCTAATAGGATATTGATCCAAAGTACCAAAAAAAAAAAAAAAAA
>CBVK0100099424.1:2607-25358 GCA_900067695.1 Picea abies | reverse complement strand
CACACCAATAGAGTTAAATCTAGACTGCATGGAAGAAGCCAAAACTGATCAGATCATGGATACATAGATCAAGAACACCCGAAAACAAAGGATACCGCTATATCGAGTTGTCAAAGCAGGCCAACTCCTTCACCAATGTAAATGGCTCACCAGGGACCAAGTTCAACAGAAGTTTCCTCATCTCATGGAGGAAATCAACGCAATGGGGAACATTTCTTCCTAAGGGGGGAGGAATGATCCAAGTGGATATTGGTGGCCACCCACCTATTCCACTTGGACCCCCACCATTGCTTCTTTTAGTTTTTCAGTTTCCACACAGTTTACTATTTTTAGTAGTTTTTTCGGGTCCTGAACTTTCAGAGCTGTTTTGAGGCCTTAAATGAGGTTTTTAAGGAAAGTTGTAGTCCTCAGATAGATCTTTCTAACGAGATATAGAATGTGTCAAACGGATATCGTATGCCAAAGTTACATCCCCGGGAAGTTGATGTACCAACTTACCCAAACGGGGCCCATAGTCTTGGCGTTTCATCTCCTAGGGTTAGGTCTTTGGATGTTTAGGGTTTTCCATTGTTTCTCAATAATAATAGGCCTTCAAGCCTCATTGTAACACAGTTCAGAGGCTAGTAGCCACCACATCTCTTCTCAGAGATAAGCTACCAGCGCCCTAGCTAGTTTATTTCCATTCTGTCTGTAAGCATATTTCAGTCATTTGTTATTAATGAAATGAAGTCTTATTTCCGCTGCATCTCTATGTTTATGTGTATTTCTGTATTTCATTGTGTTCCTACATAAATCCGGATCAGGGAAAGGTTTGACCGACCCTTCCTATAGAATATAATTATCTTAGAGGGATAACCCAATGAAGGGAATATTGAGCCTTCCTTCCAACATAATATTCTTTTTGAAGGTGAGATAAGGAAAGAGTTAGTTGACCCTTCATCTATCATAGAATTATCATCGAGAGGGAGCCCACGGAAGGGTCAAATGACCTTTCTTTAAGCACAATATTCTCATTATAGGATCCAATGGAAGGGTTAGATGACTCTTCATTTAGAATAATATTCTCATCGAGTCGGATATTAGGGAAGGGTTGGATGAAACTTCCTCTTACTGAGTATCCTTGTCAAGGGGATCCTTGGGAAGGGTTGACCAAACTTTTCTTTAGCATAGTAATCTCGTTGAGGGGGATCTCATGGAAGGATCAACTTACCATTTAACCAACATAGTATTCTCATTGAGGGGGAAAATAAGGAAGCATCGATTGAACATTACTCTATCATAATATTCCCATCAAGGAGATCCTAATAAAGGGCTGATCTATCCTTCCTTAATCATATTATTCTCTTAGATGGAAATATTAGGCAAGGTTCAACTAGCCTTATCTCTAGTATAGTATTCGTGTTGAGGGGGGTCCATGGGAGAATCAATTGACCCTTCCTTGAGAATAGTATTCATGTTGAGGGGAACCTAGGGATAGGTTGGTGGCCCTTCCTTGAGCATAATATTCTTGTAAAGAGGGAACTGGCAGAAGGGTCAACCAACCCTTCCTTGAGCATAGTATCCTCCTAGAATCAGATCAAAAGGAAGGGATGGTTGACCATTCCTTGAAAATAGTATTATTTAATATTAATATTATTCTTGAAGGATATCTTAAATAATGGTTGACTATCCCTTATCATAGATTAATATGTTCATCAAAAGGGAGCATGAGGAAATTTTGACCAACCCTTCTATAGGTATTGTATTCTCATCGAGGGGGATATTTAAAAAGGGATGGTTGACCCTTCTTCATGCCTAATATTAGTTTTGAGGAGGGGAATAGGGAATGGTTATCCAAATAATATTGATGCTTAATATTCTCTTTGATGGAGAAACTAGTTAAATCTTGGTTGGCATTTCTTCAAATTTAGTATTTTGGTCGATGTGTAACTTGAGAAAGGTTTTACTCACATATTAATATTGTTAAAGGAAATACAAAGAATGATTAAAAATAAACTTCTTTAAGGTTAGTCTTCTTCTTGTGATGGATCTTGAAGAAGTGATGACCAAACATACCTTTAGATTAGTATTCTCTTCAAGAAAGAGAAATAAGATGGGTCATATTCCCATTTCTTTAGATTAATTTTATCGTTGAATAGTAATACAAATATGGATTGCTTGACCCTTCATTAAGATTAATATTTTCAATACATAGGATATTAATGAAGAATCAAACAACCCTTCTTGATGTGTATTATTCTCATTGAGAAGGAGAATGAAGAATTCATGGTTGATTCTTCTTCATGCTTAGTGTTAGTACATAGAATTGTAGGGGTCAAAAAATCACTTTGGTTTTGTTTTTTGAGTCATAGAGTTTTATAAGTCCTAGGTTTTGGGTATTCTTGTTGTGGTCATAACTTAAATTTTGATTTGAATAAGAAAAGTTATGTTTAGCCTTGGTTTAGAGTCTTTATGTCATAATATTATCCATCATGGTAACAATAATGGTTTTATGAGTCACACTCTTGATCCTAAAAATCATTTCCATGACATGTCATGCCTCCAAGTTGTGCATAATATTTTCCTTTTTCACTATCCAACCATTTATATTTCAAGTCAAAAGTCACATGTATTTGCTGCCAACTCACCAGGAGAGTTCGCAGTGTACTCATGATGATCCAAAAAGGATCCAGAGAAGGCTAAGAATAATTCAGAACTCACAGAGGCAACTTAGAACACTCATAATGGCTCCAACAAACATAGAAAGGGAAAAAATTCAAAGTTCCCAAAACTCTATGAAAAAGCATGATCGTGAAGAGTGCGCTGCAATATTTCTAACAACACAAATAGATCGCCAAAAAGAGTTACGGTTTGAAAGATATTCGCGATCAAAGTTGTGTTCAAGTAGGGCTAGTTAGTAGGGGGCCACATCATCATCCATACATCTGACATGGTAGGGTGACATCATCATACAAACTGCTGACATCATGATGCCACATGGTAGCACCAGAGGTTGCCACGTGTCACTCGTCAATGGGATTTTCAGGGGTCCATGTGGACCAGTAGAAAAGGGCAATGTCGCACCTCCAGGATACGCCACATGGCACCACCCAGGAAGCACCACATGTCAGGTACGGGTTGAGGGGACGATGAAGTCAATAGAAAGGTGGGACAATCAGTGGTCACCATGTGTCCCAATTAGTGGGAAACACATGGCATCCATGAAACGCCCAATATTAACTCGTGAACAAATTTCATTTTAAAAAAATGGTGGGTCCACCAAATCTGGTGGACCACGCCAATTTTAACAGCAAGTTGGAAGGACATCTAGACTCTGCTAAATTTAGTGGGAGCATATATTGTAATATATATATATAAACAAACCAACACACCAAAAAGGAGTCCAGTGGGATTCTACCCCAGAACCTCTGTGATGCCCAAGCCTCAATGAATCCGCCCACAACTAATGTGCCATAGGTACCTCTTGGTACATCCTCATGTGGATATTATTTAAAAGGTGTAATAAGACAAGTGCCTGGGGGAGAGGCACGAACCGTATGGAACTAAGGGCATGGATTTCGAGACAAAACTGTCATCATTGCAGGTTGTAGAGGGCATGAAAATTGAGACAAAATTCTTCTTGGGTCTGGGAGGGCCAGAGTCGGATCAGAGTGTGGAGGAAACCATTTTTGGGTAATTTGACACCACAAATTCAGTGGTTCTGTCTTTTTTCTGATCTGAGCACTGTTTTTGCAGCTTGATTTCAGAATGAGTTATATTTATGTATTTGCCAAATTCTTTTGTTGAGTTAATGAAAGAGCCTACCCATTTGAGAGCACGACTCAGACACATAGTCCACCAGGGACTAACTCCGTTATCAAGTTTTTGTGTTCAAATCTGATGCTTATGTCTCTTCATTTTTAATTTTTCCCTTCTTTAATGGTGCACTTTAATGTATGCTCATTTAATACAATTATTTATAAGTCACGATGAAAATATCCCAGATCATGTTGGTATCATAGCAGTCATATTTGAATTGAATTGTTGAGTGTGAATGCTTACTAGGTCCAAGAATAAGCAGGGTGAAGGAACTCTTAATACTTTCGATCCCAAAGTTGGCCGTGTATCCAGGAGAAAGAAAATGGAAGAAGAGGACAAGCGTGATGAACATGAAAACACTTTCACATGGTATTTTATCGCATGTCAGAAATGGTTGAGGGAATGTATGGAGATTATGAGAAGAGGATGAAGAAGAAAGGGAAGAAAAAGGAAGCACATGCAGATGATGATGCTTCAGTAAATGAAGGGACTGGATGAGATCCACCTGAGCCTCCATCTTCAACTTCGAGTTCTAGTTCTTCTTCCTATGAGCATTCTGATCATTCTCATCATTCTAGCCATAAAGGCTCTTTTAAGAAACCATTATTAAAGATTGATGCAAAATTTTATTTACCTATATTTAATGGAGATGATAATCCTGAAAATCTAGATAATTGGATCCAAAAGGTTGAAGAGTATTGTCGTGTCCAACATATTGATGAAGAGGAAGTTAAAATGCAACTGGCTTCTCTTCAGTTGGAAGGCACCGCTCTCGTATGGTGGGAGAGAAAGCTTCAGGACATAAGTAAGTGTGGTAATATTCTTTCCTCATGGTTGGAATTTAAATCAACAATAAGGAAGCAATTTTATCCATTAGGGTATTTACATAAAGCAATGATGGAATGGAAAACTTTAAGGCAGAGTAAAGGAAAAACACTACAAAGTTTCACAAAAGAATTTAGGAATAAATCACATTCCTTTGGATTCTTATGAGACTTTAATGAAGTATATTGGTCCACTTCACAATTATATTCGACATACTTTTCTCTTATTTAACCCCACTAGTCTTGATGAAGTTTGTGTGCAAGCCACTCACCTTGAGAACATGGGGAAACATGTTCGAGAAGATCCCACAAATAAACCTTCCAATTTCCTACAAAATACTTTTAAGAAGTTTAAAAGGAAGGAAAATAAGAACGCTACAGTGATGAGAGAAGGAGGAAAACAATCTTGAACTCATTGGAAGAAGAGCGGTCACGATGAAGAACGTTGTTGGAAATTGCATCCAGAAAAGAAACTGAAACAATTTGGTGGAAAGGGGAAGACAAAGACCGTTCCTACGGTACAACAAGATCTTGGTTCCAATTCAACAGATGAAGGAAATATCAAAACGGTTGGAGTACAAGGTAAATATTCTCTTCATGCTAGTTTTAGTTCCAATGATGAATCTCATGTTGATGAATGAAAGAGGAATTAGTTATTTCATATAAGAGTTGTATCTAAACATACGAAGATAGATACATTATTTGATCTGGGTTCCCAAGTAAACTTAATATTTGAAGCACTTGTCAAGAAAATGGGTCTTGAAATGAAACCACATTCGAAACCTTATCCTCTTGGTTGGGTATGTGAAAAAGCAAAACATAATGTCACCAAACAATGTAGGATCAGATTTGTTATTTCTTCAAAATTGATTGATGAAGTGGATTTGAATGTTGTACCACTTGATACATGTGGAATAGTGTTGGGAAGTCCTTATATTTATGATAGAAAAGAAGTCTTCTTTTGTGATGAGAATAAATACCAGATTACTAAAGGGGGAGTGGAATATATTGTTAGATATCACAGCATGAGGGTAAATACAACACTTGTTAGTGCAGGGAAAGTGAAAAGACTCATAAACACTAATAAGAGATATGTACTCATGGTTGTCAGATATAAATATGTCGGGACATATGATGCTTTCCAAGGGTGTGATCCATCTCATAAAAAGGAATTAATTGATACTGTTTCTAAGTATGATGATATTTTTCAAGAACCAAATGTATTACCTCCTAAGAGGATAATCCAACATGAGATACATATTTAGTAGGATTCTCATCTTCCCAATGTGGGCATGTACATGATGTCATTTGTGGAGATGACATAGATCAAGAAGCAGGTACAAGGCTTATTGGATCAAGGGGTCATTAGGCCCAATTAATCTCCTTGTGGTTCTTTGATTGTGATGGTGCCAAAGAAAGATGGCACATGGCAAATGTGTGTCGATTACTAGGATTTAAATAAAATCACAGTGAAAAATCGATACCCTCTTCCTCGCATAAATGATTTACTTGATCAATTGAAGAATGATGTCTATTTCACTAAGTTGTCTTTGCGTATTGGATATCATCAAATCAGAGTCCTAGAACATGATGCATGGAAGACATCATTTAAAACAAAAAAGGGATTGTTGGAGTGGTTAGTTATGCCATTTGGGATTTGTAATGCTCCAAAAAATTTCATGCGTGTGATGAATGATGTGTTCAGGCCTTTCATAGATGACTTTGTGATTGTATATTTAGATGACATTCTTGTTTTTAGCCAGAATTGGGATGAACATGTGAGGCATGTAAAGCAAGTAGTGGATACTTTTCAAAGGGAAAAGATGTATGTAAAATTTTCTAAATGTGAATTTGGTAAGACTGCACTTGTATAATTAGGTCATATTCTAGGAGGACAACAATCGAAAATTGATTTAATTTTGAATTGGCCTGAGACAAAAAGTGTAACCGGAATTTTAAGCTTCTTAGGTGCAGTCCAATATTTGACGAGATTCATTCCCAACTTCTCCTTCATAGAATCTCCTTTGCATGCCTTAACTAGTGTGAAGAACACTTTTCAGTGGGAAGGAAAGAAACAAAAATATTTTGACACTTTGAAGGGGAAGATCAATACCACACCGATATTAGCACTGTTGAATATTCAACAACCTTTTGAGATCGAGACAGATGCTAGTGGATATGCCATGGGTGCAATATTGATGCAATATCATAAGCCTATCAATTACCACTCTGAAACTTTTAACCAAGATATTGTTAACTATCCTACATATGATAAAGAGTTGTATGCATTAGTCCATAGCGTAAAGAAATGGAATCACTACTTGTTAGGAAAGGAAAGAATCATACATACAGATCACCAACCCTTACAGTATCTTCAAGTACATACCAAATTGCAACAATCTCAACACTATAGATGGATGGGTTTTCTACAAAAATTTCATTTGGTAATAAAGTAAAAAAAGGGTACAAGTAACAAGGTAGCTGACATGCTTTCTAGACCTCCTATTGCCGCTTCTATTTTTTTGAAGAATACTTATTTATCTCATGATAGATATGTAGAATAATATGCCATCGATGAAGATTTTAAAGAAGTATATGTGAAGCTAACCCTGGGTGCACAGGTAGAGAACTATTTTCTGCAGGAAAAGTTACTTTACCATCTTGGAAAGCTATGTATTCCTACAAGTGAACGAGTCCATGTAATACGAGAAGCTCATACTTCTCTTGTGTCTAGGAATTTTGGGGTAGGAAAGACTATGGCTCATTTTCATAGGTTTTGTTACTAGCCTCAAATGAAAGAAATTGTAACTAAATATGAAAAGGGGTGTGTGATGTGTTCTACTTATAAGCCCACTAATAGAAAATTGGGGATATACTCACCATTTCCTATTCCATCCCATCCATGGGAAAGTGTCTCCATGGATTTTGTAGGGGGTTTACCAATGACCAAAGGGGGTCATGATTATTTGTATGTTGTAGTGGATAGGTTCAACACGATGTGTATCTTGATGCCATGTAAAAAGAAGATCACTGCTGAGCAGACTGCTAATCTCTTCTTTCAACATGTTTGGGTTCACTTTGGATTACCCACATCTATCATCTCGGATCGAGATACTCAATTCCTTGGGTACTTTTGGACTAGATTGTGGAGAATGATGGACACCAAATTGAAGAGGATCATTGCTTTCCATCCACAGACCAACAGACAAACATAGGTGGTTAACTGAACAGTGGTAGTTTTGCTTCGAGGTTGTTGCAACAAGTGTCCAAAGTTATGGGATGAACAAATACCCTATGTACATCATGCATACAACTGAGATTTACATTAATCCACTCGGAGATAACCTTTTGAGACATGTTTTGGGTACCTACCAAAGGTTCCTTTGGACTTGATGTATGGGAGAGATGCCGATGTAAATGAATAACGAATGGAGGACAGAGCCCACAAGTTTATCCAGAGGATTCAACAGATACACCAGGCAGTGAGGGAACAATTGGAGAAAATTCAATAACAATATAAAGCTCGAAATAACAAGCACATGGTTGATCATCAGTTCCAGGTTGGAGACTGTGTATGTATTCACATAAATAAGGAGAGATTTAAGGGTGAAGGAAAGAAACTCAAGCCCATTCATTATAGAACCTTCACTATCTTGGAGAAAAGTGATACCAATGTTTTTCGTCTGGATCTTCCACTTTATATGTAGATTTACTCAATTGTGAACGTTGAGAACTTGAAACTTTTTGAGCCTTCCATAATCATGGATCAAGATGAGCAAGTTTCAGTACCATTAGTTGATGAGTTTTCACCTGAGTACTTGGATGAGCTACTTGAATATATCATCCTGGACAGGAGGATGAAGACTTCACGCATGGGTGATGTTGATTATCTTTGAGTAGGCTTAAAAGGAACGCATCCAAGCAAGGCAAAGTGGATCGAGAAGGAAAAAGTGAGGGACTCTTCCCTCACTTACCAGTTGACTGATGAAATCTTTTGGTGGTCCAAAAATATCTCAGTGCGAAGGCATGATCCAAAAAGGATCTAGAGAAGGCTAAGAATAACTCAGAACTCACAGAGGAAACTCAAAATTCTTAGAATGGCTCCAACAGACAAAGAAAGGGAAAAAATTCAAAGTTCAAAAAACTCAATTAAAATGGCATGATCATGAAGAGAGAATTGTAATATTTCTAACGATGAAAATGACTCGTCAAACAGAGTTATGGTTTGAAAGATATTCACGGTCAAAGTTGCGGTCAAACATGGCCAGTCAGCAGGGGGCCACATCATCATCCATACTGTTAACGTCAACATGACGTAAACAACTGACATGGCAGGGTGAAGTCATCATATAGACTACTAACTTCAACATTCCACATGGAAACACTAGAGGCTACCATGTGTGACCCACCAATGGCCTTTTCATGGGTCTATGTGGACCAGTAGAAAAGTGCCATGTGGCACCTCCAGGCAACGCCATGTGGTAGCACCCAGGAAGTGCCATGTGTCAGGTATGGTTTGATGGGATGATGACATCAACAGACAGGTGGGATAATCAGTGGGTGCCACATGGAGAAATTATCAGGCAACATGTGGTATCCATGAACTGCCCAATATTAACCCGTGAACAAATTTCATTTTAAAAAAATGGTGGGTCTGCCAAATTTGGCAGACCACGCCAATTTTTAATTTCCCAAAACTTAGTGAAAATGGAATGATTGTGAAGAGAGCATCGTAAGATTTCTAATGGAACAAATGGCTCATCAAACAAAGTTACGGTTTGAACGATATTCATGATCAAAGTTGTGGTCAAACATAACCAATCAACAGGGCGTGACATCATCATCTGTACTGCTAACATCAACATGACGTCAGCAACTGACATGGTAGGTTGATGTCATTATATAGACTGTTGACATCAACATGCCAAGTGGCAACACCAGAGGCTTCCATGTGTCACCTGCCAATAGGCTTTTCAAGGATCCATGTGGACTAGTAGAAAAGTGCCACATGACACCTCCAGGCGATGCCATGTGGCACCACCCAGGAAGAGCCACGTGTTAGGTACAGGTTGAAGGGACTATGATGTTAGCATATAGGTGGGATAATTAGTGGGCACCACATTTCCCAATCAACGAGCGATATGTGGCATCCCCGAAACGCCCAATATTAACCCGTGAACAAATTTCGTTTTAAAACAATGGTGGTTCCGCCAAATCCGACGGACCATGCCAATTTTAACAACAAGTTGGAAGGACGTCTAGAATCTACTAAAGTTAGCGGGAGCATATATTGTAATATATATATAAACAAACCAATACACCAAAATGGAGTCCAGTGGGATTCGACCCGAGAACCTCCACGATGTCCAAGCCTTAACGAATCTTCCCACAACCAATGTGCCATGGGTACCTCTTGGTACTTCTGCCTGTGGATATTATTTAAAAGGTGTAATCAGCCAAGAGCCCAGGGGAGAGGTGTGGACCATATGGACCTACAGGCACAGATTTATAGACATAACTGTCATCATTGTAGGTTGCAGAGGGCACAAAAACCAAGAAAAATATATTCTTGGGCTTAGGAGTGCCAGAGTCGGATTAGAGCATGGAGATAGTCATTTTTGGGTAATTCGACGCCACAAATTTAGTGGTGTTGTATGTTTTCTAATCTGAGCATTATTTCTATAGATTGATTTCAGAATGAGGTATATTTATGTATTTGCCAAATTATTTTGTTGAGTTAATGAAAGAGCCTACCCATTTGAGAGTAGGACCTGTAGACGTAGTCCACCAGGGATGAACTCCATTATCAAGTTTTGTGTTCAAATATGATGCTTATGTCTCTTCATTATTAAGTTTTTCCTTCTTTAATCGTGCACTTTAATTTATTCTCATTTAATACAATTCTTTATAAGTGACGATGAAAAGATCCCGGATCACATGAGTACCGCATGCATTCATTGGTCGTCATTGTAGTTACAAAGCGTGTCAAAAGGGATTTCATTGTTTTCAACGCCTTCATTTAACCAACTTTTCAAGTATTATATTAGAGATTTTCTAACAATCTCCTTGAAGTGCATTATTTGATTTCAAACTTGGCACTGCGAACTAGGTGCTACAGACTGGTTGAAGATGATCATTGAGTTTGGATGACTTTTTGATATATCAATTCAAGTTTGTAGCAATCAACATCAAATCCAGGTTCATCAGGCACTCCTTGATGGTTCATCAAAAATTTGAAAGAAGGGTTTATGCTACTTCATCTATTGGAGCTGCGAACTGTTCAAAATATTTTTCTTCCAACCTTTAAACCTATTTCCATGGTGCCCTAAATTCTTCTCACTAGTCCAGACTATTAACTTGACTGCAATGCATATTTTCCTCTATAAATAATTCATCTATCCCACTAAAAAGCTCAGTGTTGTGAACTGGTTGTTTGACTCTGGAAAATTGGTGTTGCGAACCAGGCGTTGCGAACCCTCTGTTCTAGAATTGCTAAAACCCTTGTCTTCTGAATCAATTTGAAGTTTAGTCTTCATTGATTGCATGATACCCCTATCAAACCTGATATGTATGGTTAATCATTTGTAGAACCAAGATAATATTGTATGCTTCATTTGTGTTGCAAAATTATATTTATGCTATTGAAACCCTCTTTAAGTAAATAAACTTCACTTGTCTTCCTTCCATTAGAAATCTCGATGGTTGTTCAATTATTCCTCCTTTTTTAAGTGTTCTCCATCTCATACCTTTATGTGTATAGAGTGATGTGTGTGAATCTTTGGATAAGGTGATCCTTATGAAAACATTTATGTCATCAAAACCCTAAATTCCTGCGTACTATGTTTTCACACATCTAGCTGTCATAACAAATTACAGAAAACATTCTTCCAATAGTAGTTATGGATAGTCAACAATACAAGAAGACTCACAAGGGAGGGGAGATTTTAAGGACTGAACCTTATGATATGCAATTCCTTAACTCTAAACCTTTGTTCATGGAATATTTTCAGAGGGTAGGCTGTATAAATTTCTGTCAAAAGATGTAGAGAGGGCATCCATAGGTGGCCAAAGAGTTTGCACTCAACTTTAATGGGACTAAAACCAAATTAGGGATGTTAGAGTATATGTTGCAGAGAATTCTATCTCTGTTGCAACAATGATACCCAATTGTGGGGAGAAATGGTTCAAATCTATGTCATTAAATTCTTCCTTCTCAAAGGAATTCCTTAAGGCGGAGTATCATGAGGACAACTTGTCCAAACGAGTACCTAGAAGCCACATGCTTGAATGTTTTGACAACATTATTAGGGTTATCCAAATATAATTCACATGTGAGGGGAGGTTCAACATGGTGTATCAATACCACATTAGGATGCTATTATACTTCACAGGAAAAGAAGCCATGAACCTTCCATTTTATCTTTTTAGAAGCATTGGTAATATGTCAGACAAAGTCCAAGCCAAGTCAAAGCAAATAGATACCAATTTCTTTCACTATGGCCTTATTAAGATGTTGGTAATGGAAGAGTTAAGGAAAACTAACATTGATTGGGAAACCTTCCTAACTTCATCAAAGTTCCAGTTAGATGTTTCCCCCCACTCCACCGTCTAAGAGACAAAGTCCTACTCTTGTTGAGAGGACTGTGCATTAAGAGGATAGCAAGAAGAAAGCAGTGACTATGAGTGAGAAAGTTGTCAGAGCTACCTCATAATCAGGAGGTCCTTAACAACCTCTAGTTAGATAAAATTAACCAATGGAAGATGCTATCCCTATGGAGGTTCCTTCAAGAAAATCAAGAGGCTTGAAAGGAAAAAATCTTATTTTTTCCCCACCCATTGCTGTAGACAAGGTTAAACCTAGGAGGCCTTTTACTAGAGAAGCAACCAAGCAACATGTCCTTGTGAAGTATGATACAAAAAATACCTCAATCCATGAAAAAGGAAAATCTCAATCTTCTAAGCAGCCTATTGAAGTTGTTGACATCACTACTCCTCAACATGAAAGAAACCCCACCTTTAAGATGCTCAAGAGGCAACTCAAGGAAGCAAGAGTTGAAGGTGATAAGTTGAAAAAAGAAGACTTGGGTTCTAGGAAAAATATTAAGGATATGTTGGGCATGTATCATGATACCATTGATAAGGAAAGGTTTTTGGCAAAAAATTCCTACCCCTTCACAGGAAGCTCAAAAATCTCTATAGAAAGAGCATGATTCATCAAGCTGAAATCATGAAATTGAAAGTAGAGCTACAACCTTTCAAATAAGAATTTGAAAAGAGAAACCTAGACATGATGGCCAAGGTTGCTACTAGAAGAAGCTCCAGAACTAAAAAATAAAGACATTGATCCTCCAAAAAACTAGCATCAATTTTTGATCAAAATTTCTTTTATATGCATATACAACATTTTTGGTGATGGCTATGAGTTTTGAACCATAATTATCAATTTTGGTGTCTTTTCCCAAGTTATATATCAAGGCAATGAAATTTTGCAGCATACCTGGACACCTAGTATGAGTTTTGAGATGTTGAATCATTGGAAAAAGTGAAACAAGATGCTACATAAAAGTTCACAGTTCCTGGAATCATTGACACTGCAAACTGTCTGTTTCAAGACAATTTGCAGTGTTGCGTTGTGAACTCAATTTTTTGGAGATTTTGGATGGATTGAGAGTTGTCAGCTGTCAAAATGGATTCATAGTAGCACTCTGAAGGTTAGTTGCGATCTGGGAGGCAACCTTCCTAAATAATATCTACTCTTATGGAAACATCATCAACCATTAAGGAATGTTGCATACGTTGCCAACATCTTCCTCTAAAGTAGAAGTTTTTTTCTTTTCTGTTGTACACCTATTTCCACGCTTACCTTAGGCACAATGATCTTATGAGGAAGTTTTAAGGCAAATTGTAAAGCTGACATTGATAGTTTAGGCTATTTATAGGACATTGTAAGACTTAGGAGAGGTTCGAATAGTGTGACATAAAAACTCTTATTTTTATATTGTCTTTGTAATAGAGTGTTTCTCCTAATGTATGGACCACACCCAAGATACTTTCAATAGCATAAATCAGCCTTTCTTTTCTTTATCATATTTTGTTGTCTAACTTTAATAATAGTCTGTGTGAATGATTCATTTTGATTGGTTGTTTCTTTATTGCAATAAAGGATCTATTGTGAAGTGTATTAGAGTATTTTCTCTTTGATTGTAAGAGGTTCTTATTTTAGAGAGTTTTCTTCATATGTGTGTCAGTTTTACCTGATGTAAATGATATTCATATTATACTTTCCTTTTCAATTCATCCATCTATCACTTTATCTCTTAAAACTTGATCTAAAGCTATTCAAGGCCTTGTTTGTTGGTGTATATTGCATGGATTTATACGTGATTGACATATTTAACAGATTTTTCCATCCATTTGACACCTTTTTATAAACATTTATCTTTTACATTCTGATGGGTATTAGGATTACACATACAATAGTCTAGGTGTGACTTCTAGTGCTAATATTTTTGGCGTCATTTCTAGGGAATGGATTGAAATTTTTTCCCTGGGTTGTATGACAAGAAAATAATGATTTTGATGGTGCAAAGTCATCAATAAATACAAGACTGCATATTTCACCTAGAGACTCCAAAGTTCAGCTGTGGCTCCCAAAGGTAGACACATGAGGTCCAATCCACAGTCACCTCTGGTTGGACCTGAACCTGATCTAGAAAAGATCTTAAAGAAGGGAAAAGTTTTGCAAGGATCTTCCTCTTCCAAATTCTTAGGTACTTCTCGAGACTTACCTAAATCTATTGTCCATACACTAGTTGTTGTTTCTCATATTCCTCATTTATCTATTGCTGAAACTCATGTAAAGTCAAAAATAGGAGATTTTCCTATAGAATATTCATCTTTTTCTCCTGAGTTGAAAGAAGAAAGTCTAGAAAATTTTGATTTTCTTGCATCCCCTGAAGTTGTAAATTGGTTTAGGCTTGAGATATTGGAATATTTTCCTCTCTTAGGTTCTCCTTCTCCCCATTATTTTAAATTTGTTGTAACTAGAGAAGAAAGAACCTCAGTTTCTCTTGAATTCCCCCCATCCTCATCCAAGACTCGACCACTTTCTGTTAAAATTGAAATTCCTCCACCTTATACTCTTCCTTTTCCAAAATTAAATATTATACAGACTGCATATTTACCTGTCAAATCACCTCCTACTTCTCCTAGAATTCAAAATCCTCCTTTTCCTAATCAAATGGTAGGGGCTAATCCTCCCTAGAACATAATGGATTCCATTGTGGCTTCTATATATGCTCCATTAGTGCTTTCTCAGCCTATGAATTCTCTCCCAGTATGAGATTACCTAAAGTATATGCCTAAGTTCATAGGACAAGAAGATATCATTATAGAAGAAAACCTTGCAACATTTTATAGCTATGCCGATCATTTGAATATTGAGAATGAGGATGTCGGGATGAGGGTTTTTGTAAAAATTCTTGATGGAGAATCTAGAAAATGGTTTAGAAGTCTATCCCCTAGATCAATTGCTAGAATTGAAGCCCTAGATGATGTATTTTTAAGGCATTATGGTGAAAAAAAAAACTTTTTATATTATATCACAGAATTTGGGGCTCTCAATAGAAAAGAAGGTGAATCAGTATCAAAATTTTCAAAGAGATTTAACAAAATGTATAGAAAAATACCTACTGGGATCAAGCCTACTAAAACTTCTGTCAAAATAACCTATGTTAGTGCCTTTGACCTTGAATTTTGTCTTTTGTTCAAAGGGAGAAGGTCTACTTCATTAGACCATATGCAAGATTCTTCTCTAGAGGTGGAATCAAACATATTGGCAACATATAAGTTAAGAGGCAAATATGATAGGGATATAAGGAAAAAAAAGGCAGAAGCTTCATCTTCTGATGCTTCAGGAACTAACCCCCAATTTTATGAATTGACTAAGTTAGTCAAGTCACTTTCTACAGAAATGGAAAAAATAAAACTTGAAGGGAGATAAGCAAATAAAAAACCCCAAGATTTTGGAAATAGAAACAATTTCAGAAGACAAAATAATTTACCTTAGATTCTTCAAAGAGATCAGATAAATAAAGATGATCAAAAGGTTTAAACCCCTCTCCAAAACAATCTGGTTGATGATGAAGTATATCAATATATTCACTATCCGGGGGACACATCTACTTCCCCTCATCTAACTCAATCTTCTTATGAAGAGTCTCCAATGATAAGTCAATTAAATGAGTTAAGTAAATGCGAGAAAGCAAGTGAAACTCAAAACAGGTAAAATGTGATGTCAAAAAAAAAAGAGGGAAGGCCTATTACATATAATCAACCCAAAAAATCAGATACTTCTACTAAAACAGTGGCTGGACCAAATACAAGAAATGAGGAACAAAACAATCATCCCATAATTAAAGCTCCTATTCAATAAACCAAGGAAATTATTAAATCCCCATCTTCTTTTAACTTTGAGAATGAAATCCATAAAATCAAATTTGCAGTCCCATTCCTAGAGTTGATAAAGAATGAAGATTTCAAGAAATCCATTTCGAAAATGCTGTAACCTAAATTTTCTTCCCATTCAACATACTCAGTTAATTTTCAAGATGAAAAAATTGCAATTATTTGGGGGCCACTAGTAAAAGACAAATATGACTCCTCTCCTCCTTTTTATACCTCATTGAATGTACATGATAAATTCTTGCAAAATTTCCTTATGGACTCGGGTGAATCCCATAACTTAATGCCTAAGTCTGTCATGGATGAATTAGGTCTGGAAATCACTAAAGCATATCATGATCTGTATTCCTTTGACTCAAGAAAGGTAAAATGCCTTGGGGTGATTGAAGATTTGGTTGTTACTTTATTTCAACTACCTATGAAGAGTATAGTCATGGAAATTGTAGTTGTAGATGTTCCCCCCAAGTTTGGGATGTTATAGTCCAGGTCATGGATTAAAAGGTTGGGAGGGACATTGCAAATGGACCTCTCTTATGCTACTATACCAATTTTTTGGGGTGAACACAGATGGTTGTATAGAGAAACACAACTTTCATATATTATTAGTGATGAAGGAAATCCAACAAACCATCCTATATATGGTGTTGACATTGATCTGGGATATAACATTTTGTATCTTTCTTATTTTCCTCAGTCACCATTGGAAATTAAAAATCAATCACCAACAACATGTGAGACACCCATACAAGGTGCTCAAACTTGGAAAATGTATTTTGATGGTGCATCTTCCAAATATAGTGTTGGTGATAGATTTGTGTTCATTTCTCCTTCTCAAGAAGTCATAACCTTGTCCTTCAAATTGGAATTTGAAACCACAAACAACATTGCAGAATATGAGGCCCTAGTTTTGGGGCTTAAGGATGCAAACGACATGAAAATTGAAGAATTATCAATTTTTGGAGATGCAGAGTTGATTGTGCACCAAGTCAGAAATATATATCAAGCAAAGTATCCAAGACTGATAACTTATAGGAATGATTTATGGGACCTTGTTGAAAATTTCTTCCTAGCTTTCAACATCTCCTTTGTTCCCAGAGAAGATAATACATTGGTTGATTCCCTAGATGATTCTGCTAGTAACCTTAAAATCCCACTACCTCCTAAACTTAAGTATGATGTTGAGGTGAAATATATACCTTCTATACCTAACAATGTCAAGCATTAGACGGTTTTTGAAGATGATTTTGAAATAAAGAGATTTCTAGAAACAATAGAGGAATTTTCTTCTCTTCATATTGACCAAGATCCAGGTGATGAGAAATGTTCACATGCTAATAAATTCTTGAACAAGATTGCAGATCACAAGATTGCCCAGTTTCCTAGAAATCATATTCCTAAAGGATTAGTTCCATTGGAGAGATTATTTGATAACAATGATGTGGCTGTGAAAGTGAGAGGTTCAAGTGAAAATGATGACCTAACAAAGTGCAATCTAGGTATTGAAGAGGATCCCAAATATGTCAAATTGTCCAGTAGTTTGTCAGAAAAACAAAGGGATGAATATATCAAATTGTTAAAGGAATTTGTTGATGTCTTTGCATGGAAGTATGAGGATTTGGAAACTTATGATACATGCATTATTGAGCATAGACTACCCTTGAAGGATCATACCAAACCTTTTAGAAAAAGAGTAAGGCATATCAATCCTATGTTACTGCCCATTATGGAGAAGGAGGTCAAAAAATTGCTTGATGCTCAGATAATTACACCTTTGAGGTATTCTGAGTGGATAGCTAATCTATTCCCTATTAGTAAAATAATGGTGAGATCAGACTTTGTGTTGATTTGAAAAATTTAAACCGATGTTCTAGAAAAGACAATTATCTGTTGCCTAAAATGGAACATATCTTTCAAAGTGTGATAGGCTCAGTAAGGATGTCAATGATTGATGCATTTTCAATCTACAATTAGATTTTTGTATTACCTGAAGACATGGAGAAGACAAAATTCACCACTCCTTGGGGTACATTCATGTATGCAAAGATGCCCTTTTGTCTCATGAATGCAAAGGAAACTTTCCAACATGTAATGGATATTTCTTTTATTGGAGAAAAAGATAATGTAGTGTCCAGTTTAATTAACATCAATTAATTCTACAAACAAAACAGTAAAATTCAATAATTCCTTTTAATTGAGCACATACGCATTTTAAATTGATCAACGAATAATAAAATTTTATAACAAAATAAAACAAATACACAATTTAAATTACCTTGGTCTGATGCTAACCCTCCACTTTCCAGTTTCCTTGTTGACTGCTGCTGAACTGTGTAAACACTGCCCAAAACTTGTTCCACCCTGCCAACTAGGAAAAATTCCTAGCTCCAGGATATCATATGGATATCCTGGCCCCCGTGCCCAAAACCTCCGGCAAGCCGGTGCCTGTACTGATCCAATCCGATTACAGAGCTCAATCTCTCCTCTCTGCAAATCCAAGAGAGACCCAAAGAAAAATAATCCCGTAGAATGATCCCCCTCCTTCCTTCGTAAACCTCCCCTCATATTGCCCCTTCACTAACTTTCCCCTCCTTCATTACTTTCCTTATCCATTTATTAATTATCTTATCCTTTCGTAGTTAATGCCCCTTATCCCATTATTCATGTTCCTTATCCCCTTTATTTATTATCTTATCTTATATTTAATGTCCTATCCCTTCCCGAATACGTAAGCTTTAATTTAACAATATAATTTATTAACCCCCTTTAATTCTTTACTTAATTAATTAATGAGTTAATTATTAATTAATTAATCCTTGACAATCATGAACAAGTAATTAATAATAACTAATTAGTTAAAGTTATTTAAGAAATAATTATTGTTTAGCTAACTTTTAGGATAGTTAGATTATTAAATTAATTATAATTAATAATCCTATACATCTATTTAAGCAGGGTTGTTACATACACCCACCCTTCAGGAAACTTTGTCCCGAAGTTAAGGTATCTTATGGTACAAAGGAAAAGAAACGTGGTTCACACATTCATAACAAGTAACCGACATTATCAATAAGTAAGTCAAGAAAACTCATGCATAATAGTGTATATGTACAAGAAATGCATGTGTAACTAGTACATGCAAGTCTCGTGCATGTACTAATAATCAAAACTACCATCCTTTAGTAATTTATGTATGCATCCAATCCAATCAACAAGACTAGTCTTTTACAAAAGACAACAACCAATCAATTGTTTGAGAAATTCTTTAATTACAATTATCCGTTTCAACAATTTTATTTAGACAACTGTGGTTTTGTTACGAAATTATGAATATTCATATATAATAATTTCTTTTTTTTGAAGGGAAAACATTAAATTCCACCACAAGACAGATCTCCATACCGTCTCAACTATTACTACTCATCCTTCCTCCCTAACCTACTTCCATATCCATTCCTATCCTTCCTCTGCTAGACTATCTTGGAGTGTCAACTATATTGACCTAACTCCAAATAGAACCCGTAAGCGGAAGTGTCACCATCTTGACCAATCTTCCCCAACATGCATCTGACAGTCATCATCACAAGTCTTGGGGAGCGTGAACTAACATCGTCCTCCCATGAATTCAGGTTTCAGAGGATACACGGTGGGAAATTCCTCCACCCCTCCTAACAGGACTAGGGTCCACACCCTACAATGGAGGATACAAGGTGGGAAATGCCTCCACCCCTCCTAACAGAACTAGGGTCCACACCCTACAATGGAATACACAGTGGCACCATGTTGCTGGAGGTTTTGTCATCGTTTATTTAGTTTTGGGCAGTGTCATCACCTGAAATCATGCACTGGTCCACATATCATAGAAATGCATCCAAACCAATATAAATTTCACATACAATATTCATACCATAATGTTTCTCGGTTAGCGGTCCCGATATCCACTTTCATCATCATTATCCCTTGGCTATTTCATAGCCCTTAACCTACAGATTAGTCTATACAACAAACTCATACATTTCTATGCATTATCATCATGTAATTGCATACTATCATCGTTTCAATTTGGTATCCCTGTACCGATAAATTAACATCAAAGTTTTCCAATTAGAAATAGATCTCATAATATCCTGTAATTCAATTTCGACATCTATTCATAAGATTATCATTTACCCAAAATAGATTGCATCATATCCAACATCATCCTAATAGTATTTTAAACATTCATAAAGTTCTTCATTCTCACAATGTGTCGTATCATATACATCATCATCAATAACATTTAAACATTCATAACATTTACATTCACGTAGTAGATCGCATCATATACATCATCATGAATAACATTTAAACATTCATAAAAGTTCATAAATTTTAAAGTTTAAGTGTATCACTTAATAGTTTCATTGTGACCAGAAAATAAAGTATATAGGCCCTGGCTGTCTAAGTCAAAAGGTGATGTTACATACACCCCACCTTCGAGAAATATGTTCTTGAGGTGGTCAAAATAGTGAGGGATAGTCTCGTCGTAATGTATCAGCATCTTCCCAAGTAGCAGATCCTAGACTATACTTGTCCCACTAGACCTTAACTTGGTCTACCAGATGGTTTCTGAGCTGTCGGACTCTATGGTCCAATATGCGTAACGTTTCTACCATGAGGGTTCACATCCGATACCTGCAATTCCTTCCAATTTAGTTTATGTGATTCATCAACAACATAATGACATAAAACAGATACATGAAATACATTATGAGTTTTATGCAAGTGGGGTGGAAATACGAGATGATATGCAACGGGTCCAATTTTCTCTTGGATCTTGAATGGTCCTATAAATTGAGGTGACAACTTTGTCCCCTTCTTGAACCGTGTGGTACTCTTATTAGGCCTGATATGAATGAAAACCTGGTCTCCCACTTCATAACTTCAGTCGGTCCTGTGTGCATCCGCATAGATTTTATGCTTGTCCTGTGCTTCCTTTAGTCTCTGCCTAATATGAATCACCTGTTCCTCCATTTCTTGAATCAATTATGGCCCAACCGTTACTCGGTCTTCTAGTCTATCCCAACTCAATGGAGTTCTGCATGGCCTCCCATACAAAGCTTCGTAGGGTGGCATTCCGATGGAGCTATGATAATTGTTATTGTAGGCAAACTCTACCAAAGGTAGGTACTTCTCCCACTGGGTTTGATTATCCATGACGTACATCCTAAGCATGTCTTCCATGACTTGATTTACTCTCTCAGTTTGCCCATCTGTTTCAGGATGATAAGATGTGCTTAAGTTCAACTGAGTCCCCAACACTGATTGTAAACTTGTCCAAAACCTAGAAGTGAATCTGGAGTCCCTATCTGAAATGATCTTCTTAGGTATCCCGTGCAAATGGATAACCTCGCTTACAAACACACGTGCCACATCAGTGACATCGTAAGTGTCTGTAATCGGAATAAAATGAGAACTCTTGGTTAACTTATCCACTATCACAAGAATGGCATTGTGTTTATGGGATGTGAGCGGCAAACCCACAACAAAATCCATAGAGATGACTTCCCATTTGGACATAGGAACATCATGTGGTTGTAGAAGGTCTGCCGGGTGATGGTGGTCGGCTTTCACTTGTTGACACTCCAGGCATTTGGCGATGAAATGGACTACATCGTTCTTCATGCCTACCCAGAAGAAGAGCTTCCTCATATCTGCATACATCTTCTTCACACCTGGATGTGCACAATAAAGTTCTCTATGGGCTTCCTTCAATATGATGCTTCAAATATCCCCATTCTCAGGGATGTACATCTTTCCTCGATATCTTAACAGTCCATCTATTTCTAGACTATATCCTTCATACTTTGGATCTAACTACCTCCCACTCTGGAGGTTTGAAGTAACCTTTAAATACCAACTGTCTCGTTGGATTTGTGCCAACACATGTTCCCTCAGATTGACCTTTAAGGTTACCAAGGAGAAGATACGTGGTCTCCTACTCAAGGCATCTGTGACCACATTTTCCTTTCCCTTGATGTATGAAATACCAAAATCATACTCACTCATAAACTCACTCCATCGCCTTTTCTTGCCATTCAGATCTCTTTGAGTGAAGAGATGTTTTAAACTTTGATGGTCCATTTTGAGATCAAAGTTTCGCCCCACAAGATAGTGCCTCCAAATTTTCAGAGCTAGCATTACAGCTGCCAACTCTAAATCATGAGTCGCGTATAACTCTTTGTGCTTCTTCAACTTCCTTGATGCATAGGCTATCACTCCTCCATCCTGCATTAGCATGGCCCCTAACCCTTGCTTCGAGGCATCCGTGTAGACTGTGAAGTCCTTTTCCATATCCGACACTCGTAGAATTGGCACACTAGTTAGTAACCTCTTAAGCTCAATGAATGCACTATCACACTCTTTTGTCCATTCATACCTGACCCCCTTACGCTACAAGGTGGTGATGGGTTTCGCTATTTTGGAGAATCCTTCCACAAATCTCCGATAATAACCTGCTAGCCCCATGAAGCTTCTCACCTCATGGGCATTTTTCGGCACTGGCCACTCCATAATGGCCTTTACTTTTTCTGGGTCCACAAAGATTCCTTTGTTGGAAATTATATGACCTAAATAGTGAATCTCTTTCTGGAAGAAGGAACACTTCAACAACTTCCCATACAATTTGTT
>CBVK0100099423.1:0-21301 GCA_900067695.1 Picea abies | reverse complement strand
AGGGAAGCTTCCATGGAGAATCCGCTCGGAGCAGGGTGGAGCGGGGGGGGGCGCTTCCTGCAACTATGCTTTGGAATCCAAAACTCCTAAAGAGATTAAATTCTTTTTGAGTTCAACTACTTGTCTTACATTTGTTAACGTTCTTACTATTCCATCAAACATATTAGTCCTAATACTCCCAACCCCAATAGTGTTACAGAAACATTGTTTCTCGTAAGAACACTACCATCATCAACAGCTTGGTATGTAGAAAACCAATTTTGATGTGGACACAAATGGTGTGAAGCACCAGAATCTAATAACCGCTCTTCACAAAATTGTGAGACGTTACAAATTGTTAAGACTTCATCAATCATACCTGGACATGATTCGACTAGATTTGCTTCGTTTTTGGAGTCTTCCTTGGACTCCTGCAACTTTCAACAATTTTTATTGAGGTGTCCTAATTTGTTACAGTACCAGCATCTTCCCTTACTCTTTCTTCTTGTTGACTTAGCCCTAGATGTTCTACTCGAATCCTCTCCCCTTTCTGTGGACCAACCTCTAGCCACCAATGCTCTAGTGTGGAGGTTTCAATACTTGATTTTCTCCGCACCTGCTCAGACAACAAAGCTCCAACAATAGTATCAAATTCAAGAGTTTTAGTTGTACTAAAACTAATGGAAGTGACTAGATGGTCCCAAGATTCAGGCAATGAACATAACAATTTAACTGCCTTATCTTCGTCATTGGGTTTAACATCCATACTATTCAATTGACATATAAGAGTATTAAACACATTCAAATGATCTGTAATTTTCATACCTTCTTTCATTTTTAAACTGTATAGCTGCCTCTTCAAGTAGATCTGATTTGTTAAGGACTTTGTCATATAAAGGCTCTCCATCTTGCTCCATAAGCCTGTTGTTGTTTCTTCTCCAATAATATTAAACAAGACATCATCCGCAACACATAACTGAATTGTGTTGAGGGCTATGGCATCTAGGTCTTCCCACTCTTCATCAGTCATAGTTGTAGGCTTCTTTCTCTTACCGTCTAATGCCTTATGTAACCCTTGTTGTACTAACAAATCTCGTATTTTAGGTTTCCACAATTCAAAGTTATTTTTACCATTAAATTTTTCAACCTCGAATTTAGCATTCGTCGTCTTTGCCATTAGTTCTCTACACACAGACTCCCTCTCCAAATTTCAATTTGATTTTTTTTTTACTCCAAAAGTCAATTTGATTTTTTTTTTACTCCAAAAAAGTCAATTTGATTTTTTAAAAGTATATATTTCCGCTCCAAACTCTGTGAATATTCAAACTTCCATAAAAAAAGATTAAAGACTCCACCCACTTAAATAAGGTTTTAAAAGACAAAATATATTCCTCTTTTTTTTAAAGAAAAATATATTTTTCCACAAAACAAGGGCGAACTTTTTCTCCACAAAACAATCTTTCAAAAACTCAAACTGTCATTTTCTTTTTTTATGAATCTGAAAATAAAAAAAAATATGGTACCTTTACCATAAAACAACGACCTCCACTAGGGTTCAATAAACGAGTATCCTCTCACCCTTTGTGGACTCCAAGCAATTGGCCTCCTTGGCTTCTCTACTGTTCATGGCTTTTCTTCTTGGTGACTCTACTACAGTATCCTTTCAACCTTCCTTGTAGAGAAATAGAACCCTCCTCCGCTCCTCTTCACTTGTGCGCGACAACTCTGATGCAGTATTCGCTCAACCTTCCTTGCAGACAGACGGAACCCTCCTCGGCTCCTCTTCCCTTGCACGTGAACATATCTGTTGATGATTACAGCTGTGTGAGACATCCTCCAGGACATAGACTAAGTGAGTCAGCCTGAGCAAAAGCCCATGAGTTGGGTGTGCCCATGAGTTGGGTGTGTGGTTCCTCTCTGAGACGGAGAAGCAACTTTGTGTGCCCTGTGTGGGGTGAGGAATCCCATGAGTTGGGTGTGTGGTTCCTCTCTGAGACGGAGATGGAACATTGTGTGCCCTATGTGGGGTGAGGAAGCCCATGAGTTGGGTGTGTGGTTCCTCTCTGAGACGAAGATGGAATGTTGTGTGCCCCTGTGTGGGGAAGCCCATGAGTTGGGTGTGTCGTTCTCTCTGAGACGGAGATGAAACATCGTGTGCCCCTGAGAAGGGAAGATGCCCATGAGAGGGTGTATCGTTTGAGATGAAACAATGTGTACCCCTGTGAGGGGTGAAGGAGCCCATGTGATGGGTTTATTGTTCTCCTCTATGCAGAGAGTTGAGATGATGTGATACTCCAGATGATTCTCTTGTGAGACGTAGTGAAAAAGAGATCTGTTGAGTTGGACATGCCTGTGGCTTAGCACAGGTGAACGTGATCCTAGTGGCTGAGCACTAGTGAGTGTGATTCTCCTGTGAGACATAGTGAGAAAGAGATCTGTTGAATTGGACATGCCTATGGTTGAGCATACGTGAACGTGATCCTAGTGGGTGAGCACTAGTGAGTGTCATTCTCCTGTGAGACGCAGTGAGATAGAGATGTGGACATCCCTGTGGCTGAGCATAGATGGATGTGCCCCTAGTGGTTGAGCACTAGTGGGTGTCTGAGATCCCTTGCTATATTGTACAAGAGTCAGACTTACCTGTAACCCTATTTGTGATGTAAAGGGTACAGGTCGGCCCCACCATAAAGTGAAAGATAATTAATGTAAAAAACAATTAATATGGTAATTATTAATTATATTCTAAGTTATTGAGGTTGGCCCTGTTGTGCTAATAGACACTACTGTTGACAGATTCAATCTAATATAAGTAAAGGTAAATACCCCATTGAGGAATCATATCACAAGTGTGAGTTTGGAAATTTCAGCAAACACTTGTTCTTGGGAAAAGTGTGCACCTCTCTTGGGCACTAGTCTTCTAGGGTTTTGTGAGCACCCTTTTGTGTGCTAGGTTTATGGTGTGGGAAGTCTTTCTCTTGAAGAATATAGCAAAGGATTGGTTGGGTTTTCTTCCCTTGTTGAGAAGGGTTTCCCAAGATACTTCTTGTGTACTTGTGCATGGTGTTTCTTCTTGTGATCTTGGTTATTGCAGCAAATTGTTTATGGTGTAACTACAATTGTCTATGGTTCAAGTAAAATGCTAAAATTGGAATGAACTTCATGATTGAGCCTAGCTTAGTGAAAAATCAACATGATATCAGAGCATAGGTCTTGAAGAAACCATTGCACAAGCATTAAAGCAGTCGTCCTCTCTTTTCTGCAATTCTGTACGACCCTCTAGGGTTTCTGGAAATTCTATACGGCCCTCTCCTTTTGGGTGATTTCAACACTTTACACTTGGACGTTGGGGTTGAAAATTGGACGGGAGTGTATGGCCTCCTTCAGCGCACCTCCAGAGACTCTCAAAGTGAATTTCTAAGCATTTTGAATTGTTGGCCCTAGGGTTTCGCAATTTTCTGCAGAAATTTCAGAATTAGGGTTTATGCAGCTCATTGAAGAAGCTTTTCAGCTCACCAGTGTTCTTTTGACTTTCAAGGCTTATTGTTGGCAGTCATAAACCCAACAAAACCTAAGATTGCTAACCTAGCCTAGCCGGTAGGTTTTCTAGCCCAATTGGCAAGGGTTTGTGAAGAATCTGAAAATATGATGAACAAAACCTTGGTGGAAGATAGGCTTGATGGATCAAGCAACTCCAATTCGTGGAAGTCAAGACTTCAAGAGGAAGACTTATTATGGGTGATACAAAAAAGGTTTACCGGAGACAGCGACCGATGAAGAGAAGGAAGATGACATCAAGATGTCAGAGATCAGAGATCCACTAGGTGCAATTGGAGAAATCATAGAAGCACTCTCAGGTATGCACTTGTATATATTATTTGTATCATTGTCATGAGGGTAATTGCAGGAGGAAGGAACCTTTGTTGAATTCATGGATCCAGAGGGATCTCAGTGCATTCAGAGGAACAACAAACTGGAAGTGAAGACTCCAGGTTTGATTGTTTTAATTATCATGCCTCTAACCTACATTTCTAAAGCTTGCTACATTACAAGTAGGTGTTGTAGTTGTGACAACAATCATTAAATTGTTTTGATTCTAGAGATGTACTCATTATTCTCCTTTAAGAGATATTCTTGTTTTGTTTCCTTTTGTTTGTTCTCTTGTTCCAGGCAGGTTAACAACAAAGGAAGATGGTTATACTTCATAATTCAGAGGAAGTCAAAACTATTTGAGGAGGAAGAACAGAATCATCATTGAGGCAACCAATGCAATAATGCATGATCAAAATCTTTCTATGATTTTGTGGGCAGAAGCATGCATGACACAGTATATGTTCAGAACATAAGTCTTCACCAGATTTTGAAGAAACATAACTCCTGAAGAAGTCTTCACTCGAGTGAAGCCCGAGATTGAACACTTCAGGATATTTGGGTGCCCAATGTATTTTCATGTACCCAAAGAGAAGAGGTCCAAGCTAGACCCTTCAGGGAGAAAGGATACATTTATGGGATAACAATGATTCTTCGAAGACGTATCAGATCTACATCCCTGGTCAGAGACAGATTGAGACAAGCAAAGATGTTTCCTTTGAAGAAGAAATAGCATGTCAAAGATCCAAAGAATCTCAGATGGAGATTGACAGTGAGACAATACCTTCTCCCCCTTAAGCAGTTCAGAAGGAGACAGACATTATTCCAGTCGATCTAGTTGCTCCAGTTTATATGCCCAGAGATATTGCAGTAGGGCATAAGAGGCCTACCTAGGCTCAACAAACTTTGCAGGAGGCAGAGGAACATACAAGCCCCTCAAGGCACATCTCGAAGAGAAAAAGAGATTTTCGAGCTACCCTTCAACCATGAGCCACTTCACTGATTCTAAGCCTTCTTGTCATGGAGAAGCAACAGGTGAACAGGTATGCCAAGATGCCATTACAGAAGAATATCAGTATACCTTAAAGAATGATGTATAAGATATTATTTCGAGACCAGAAGGGAAGTTTGTGGTGACTTCCAAGTGGATCTATAATATCAAGCATGCAGCTGATGGAAGTGTCAAGAAATACAAAGTGAGATCTGTAGCCAGAGGATTCCCACAAACAAAGGGAGTTGTCTATGATGAGACACTTGATCCAGTAAGCCCGATACACTTCCATCCGTACTACCATCCATGAGTTGGAAACTACATCAGATGGATGGATTCTTGATGAGTTTGGGTTTCAGCAAGAGTGTTGTTGATCCAAACCTATATTATTACATTGTTGGTGACGAGAGCCTGATTTTGATGACTTATTCAGGAAGTCGTGTTGTTGGATACAAGCAAGCTTTGACTTCTGATTTTGAGATGAAGTATTTGGGTATGATGCACTACTTCTTGGGACAAGAAATATGACAGAGGACTAATGAGATTTTTCCTGAGTCAAGGAAAATATACAGTGGGGATATTAAAGAAGTTCAGTATGACTAAATGCAAATCCATGCCTAGACCGATGGTGATGGATTTGAAGAAAATGAATGATGATGATTCAAACGAGATTGATCCACAGCTAATTGGATCACTGATGTATCTGGTTAACACCAGATTCGATATATTCTATGCAGTAAATGTACTTAGCCAATTCATGAGTCAGCCGAGACAGACTCACTGGACAGCAGCGAAACATGTATTGCGATATCTGCGAGGCACAATTGGATATGGCCTGAGATATGCCTCCAGTGTAGACTTGAGTTTGCAGGGATATGCAGATTGGGCAGGGAGCGCAGTGGACCGGAAGAGCACCTTCGGTTGTTTCTTTACTTTAGGGTCTGCCATGGTTTCCTGGTGCAACAAGAAACAGAGCTCTGTGGCATTGAGTACTGCAGAGGCAGAATACATAGCATTGAGTGTGGCAGTCCGTGAAGCAGTGTGGCTTCGCAAACTTCTGACAAATTTATTCGATCATGAGATGGATCCTACTACTATTCATTGTGATAACCAGAGTTGTGTGAAGCTCTCTGAGAACCCTGTGTTTCATGATAGATCGAAACACATCGAGATAAAATATCATTATATCAGAGACATGATGCAGAGGAAAGAAGTACACGTGCAATACCTTCCTACACATGAGCAGATTGCAGATACCTTCACCAAACCGCTTGCAAATACGAAGTTTGAGTACTTTCATGAGAAACTGGCTTGGTGGCGAATACCTCTCTAGCTGAGAGGGAGTGTTGATGACTACAGCCAAGACAAAGTTCGAGTACTTCCGTGCGAGACTTTCCCTGATGGAGAATGCCTCCCTAGCTGAGAGGGAGTGTTGATGATTACAGCTGCATGAGACATCCTCCAGGACACAGACTGAGTGAGTCGGCCTAAGAGAAAGCCCATGAGTTGGGTGTGTGGTTCCTCTCAGTGACGGAGAAGGAACGTTGTGTGCCCCTGTGTGGGGTGAGGAAGCCCATGAGTTGGGTGTGTGGTTCCTCTCTGAGACAGAGATGGAACGTTGTGTGCCTTGTGTGGGGTGAGGAAGCCCATGAGTTGGGTGTGTGGTTCCTCTCTGAGACGAAGATGGAATGTTGTGTGCCCCTATGTGGGGAAGCCCATGAGTTGGGTGTGTCGTTCTCTCTGAGATGGAGATGAAATGTTGTGTGCCCCTAAGAGGGGAAGATGCCCATGAGAGGGTGTATCATTTAAGATGAAACGATGTGTACCCCTGTGAGGGGTGAAGGAGCCCATGTGATGGGTTTATTGTTCTCCTTTGTGCAGAGAGTTGAGATGATGTGATACTCCAGATGATTCTCCTGTGAGACACAATGAGAAAGAGATCTGTTGAGTTGGGCGTGCCTATGGCTGAGCACAGGTGAACGTGATCCTAGTGGATGAGCACTAGTGAGTGTGATCCTCCTGTGAGACGCAGTGAGAAAGAGATCTGTTGAGTTGGACGTGCCTATGGCTGAGCATAGGTGAACGTGATCCTAGTGGCTGAGCACTAGTGAGTGTGACTCTCCTGTGAGACGCAGTGAGATAGAGATGTGGACATCCCTGTGGTTGAGCACAGATGGATGTGCCCCTAGTGGTTGAGCACTAGTGGGTGATTGAGATCCCTTCATATATTGTACAAGAGTCAGACTTACCTGTAACCCTATTTGTGATGTAAAGAGTACAAGTCGGCCCCACCATAAAATGAAAGATAATTAATGTAAAAGATATTTAATATGGTAATTATTAATTATATTCTAAGTTATTGAGGTTGACCCTGTTGTGCTAATAGACACTATTGTTGACAGATTCAATCTAATATAAATAAAGGTAAATTCCCCATTGAGGAATCATATCACAAGTGTGAGTTTGGAAGTTTCAGCAAACACTTGTTCTTGGGAAAAGTGTGCACCTCCCTTGGGTGCTAGTCTTCTAGGGTTTTGTGAGCACCCTTCTGTGTGCTAGGTTTATGGTGTGGGAGGTCTTTCTCTTGAAGGATATAGCAAAGGCTTGGTTGGGTTTTCTTCCCTTGTTAAGAAGGGTTTCCCAAGATACTTCTTATGTATTTGTGCATGGTGTTTCTTCTTGTGATCTTGGTTACTGCAGCAAATTGTTTATGGTGTAACTACAATTGTCTATGGTTCAAGTAAAATGCTAAAATTGGAATGAACTTCATGCTTAAGCCTAGCTTAGTGAAAAATCAACAATATCGGCTTCTCTTCCCTTGAGCCCGAACCCTCGGCAACTAGTCTCTCCCTTGTTAAGGTTTATGCTATTATTAGGTTTCTTTTCAATTTACTAGATAACAATAGCATAGGTAGGATCACTGAGAGAAACACAATCACAAGATACACAACATTTATCCTAGGAAACCCTCATGGGGAAGAAAACCCAGCAAAAACTTCCTTAATATAGATAGTCAATACAATGCCAAGACAATAAACCAAACACTAGAGAATATCCTCTACTAAGCAATGCGCCTCTCTCTCTTCCTTCTTTCGGCAACTGGTAACTCCAGCTTCCTTCAAACTTGCGCACTAGATGAGTGAGCTGAGTGAGTAACTCCTCTTATTCTGTCACGACAACAACTTCATCTGAAACTGAGAGTGGCTCAATAACTGATATTGAAGGTAGCTCTTCTTCTTTCATGGAGGTAACTCTATATTTTATCATAGACATGTCTCCATGACCTAATGTAATGCACCAACTGCCACTCAATTTTAAATATGGGGATTGCTCCCCATGCATCTCATACTATATATGAATCATGGTTGTTCTAGTTGTCTTCATAAATATTGGAACTATTTCTTCAATTACTGGAGTAAGTGTCTCGTCATAGTCTTCTCCCTCTTGCTAGGAGAATCCTCTGGACACACAGCAGGCTTTGTACATCTGCAACATGCTTGATCTATATAGATCAATATTCGAAGTCAATACTGACTTCTCTTCTAGTCTCACGGAAGAATCCATATCCTAGTCTTTTTGACTGGCTTCCTTCTCTGTTACTGAAACAAGGGAATCTTCCAGGAGATTTCATATCTCCTAGTAGTTTTTGAAGTTACGATCTAGTCTTCTCATGGCATCTGTCTCCCAATCCTGGAAGTTGTCTCTTCATCTGATCCTTTCTGAGATCAGGCTTATCCTTGATTTCTTCTAACTCTACAAGGACTTCATCATCTCTTACAGGGAATACTTAGTGTTGAATACCAAGTCTAAATGTGAAAGGCTGAGTCAAACTTCAAGTGAATTATGCTTCATGTCAAGCTGACTTAATTAACCTTTGAACAATTCTGCTATGAGTTCTTGTTCTAATGTTCGGTCATCTTTGGAGCCTTCTGCTCCTTACAATCAATCTCCATATGAGATACTCTAGATCTCAAAGGATAGCTTCTTCTTCATCTTCTTTGGTACATGAGTGTATATGGTCATGTACATAGTCTGCTTCATGTCTCATCTAATTTGTTGCCTTCTGCAACCTTCACTAAAGCTTCCTCAAGGTTATCACTTGTGACCTGAAACATGGTCAACAAAACAACAAGCAAGAATAATACTCTTTTGATTATAGTAATAAAAAAATAGCACAAATAATCGTCACAGTGTCTCCTTTAGAGATTTCACTTGTGACCTGTCTGAAACAAAGATCAAAAGTAAGAAATACAATACAAAATGGGGTCAACACTCTTCTAGTGTTGTGAGCAAACATTCCTCCATGGTAACCTGGAATCAACACAAGAAGTTTCTCCTAGAGGAGATGTTAGTTGTATCTGGTAAATGATTGCATTAAGCATTTATCTCAATATGCTCACATGCTACCAAGTATAATACTTTTCAAAGACTGCTATCTCAACTATAGTGTTTACTTGTAAAGGGGTAGTTATCAACTTTGTCATGTGCAACTTTGAATCTTATCAACTTAATTAATCAAACATGGAACCTGGAGTCTTGTCCTCAAGAATGAGTGTGTTGTTTTTCTTCCAAGTCTCCTTCACTCAAGATGACGAGTGCTTTCTTCAACCTGTCTTATGTACTAAGACAATATGCTATCTTGACAGAAGGTTGGGTTAGAGGATAAACTCTATGATCTCAATATCTAATACCTTGACTTTCATTTTGACCAAAGGTTAGTATGATGGTCATAGCTTCAATATGCAACCTAGATCAAAATAATGTCATAACAAATAGATGCATATCAGAATAATCAAACCTGGGTTGCATTATTTCTCTGAATGTGTTGGATCTTGAGATCCTCCTGGATCTATGGCAAGAGATCCCTTCTCCTGCTAATACCCTTTAAAGCTTAACAGTTTAAACATATGTGAATACATACCTCTGATAGTATTTGCAGGTAGTGGCACCATCTAGTAGCAACGGTAATAATTACCAACCCTTATAAAACTTGAAGGGTGACTGCAACTGGTAAGGAAGTTGATACTTCAATTGATACTCCAACTGTAATTGATACTGCAACTGATTCTGAAACTACAATTGCAACTGCAACTTAGGGTTTTATGAGGAACCCTAATTTTTCAAACTTCAAATTTTGAAATTCTGATCCATGGGTTAGATGCGCTCAGCTGAGGCGAGTAAGCTGGTGCAATCAAATTTCTAAAAATCCAAATTTTACCCCTTGAAACTGAGCTTGCGGAAATTTGGACTGGTACTTCTTGTACTGGTTCTAGTTTCCTGGTTTTCTGGTACTTCTGGTACCAGTTAAAACTAGGGTTTCACTTTTCGGGAATTCTATCCACTGAAAAGGTGTGCTCAAGATGCCAAAAGCTTCACTAGGGTAGGGCACACTTTTCTAGATGGGTTTTAGGCAAAAAATCCTCTCCAACAAAAAGCCCTAATTTTTTTGTACAGCGACAATGACGTTTTTCTTTATCCAATGAAAGATGCTCTCTTCAGCTTAGCTCTAATACCATGTTAAGGTTTATATTATTATTAGGTTTCTTTTCAATTTACTAGATAACAATAGCATAGGTAGACCGTAGGATCACTAAGAGAAACACAATCACAAGATACACAACATTTATCCTAGGAAACCCTCATNCAATACAATGCCAAGACAATAAACCAAACACTAGAGAATATCCTCTACTAAGCAGTGCGCCTCTCTCTCTTCCTTCTTCCGGCAACTGGTAATTGCAGCTTCCTTCAAACGTGCGCACTAGATGAATGCGCTGAGTGAGTGTCCAAATGAGGCGTTGGCTTCCTTTATTTATACAAACTAACAGGTGATGAAAAGGTGTCTCTTCGCTGGGCAAGGCCGACTTGTCTTCTTAGTGGTTAAAACCACTTTAATTAGCGTGGAGGCTGACTTCCCAATTTGCATAATACAATTAGGGTTTGACCAATCCGCAAAAGGAATTTGGTCAATTACAATGCCCGACATGATCAATCCACAAAAGGGGATTTGATCTATAAATAAATAACTCAAATAATAATAATATTAAGTAGAATACTCTTTGTAGTTACAATATTTCAACATTGTGCATGGTGTTTCTTCTTGTGATCGTGGTTACTGCAGCAAATTGTTTATGGTGTAACTACAATTGTCTATGGTTCAAGTAAAATGCTAAAATTGGAATGAACTTCATGCTTGATCCTAGCTTAGTGAAAAATCAACAATATCGGCTTCTCTTACCTTCCCCCGAACCCTCAGCTCTCTGCACATGGGCATGTTCGGCTCAGTGCTTTTCTCCCTCTGCAACTCAGCCTCTCCCTCTCCTCGGTCTCTTGACTCACCCACACAACTAGCGGATCTCAACTTGAATGGAAGCTAGGGTTTTGGTCGCCAGGGTTTCTACTCTGCCACTCCTCCTCTTCCTTCCTCAAACCAAACAACTACACTCTAATACCACTTATTGGTATTTACGAACCTGAATACAAGCATAAATGAAAGAAAAAATGACAATATAAACAAATCAATAACTCAGATAACACACAAGATTTACGTGGTAAAACCCTAGCGGTGTGTCAAGGAAACATCCACGGGGCAATGTATCAATATCTTTTTTATTCAAGTCTTACAATCAGGCTTACAACTTAGAATCATGTCTTGGGATTTGTTATCCCTAAATCCTAGGGTTAACTAAGGAGATGATGTCTCAAGGCCCTCAGGTTGCAGACATGGAGTACCGAGAGATAGCCTGACCAACAATGTCCACTTGCACAGACAGAAACTCACCTCGCCACCACAGCTCCAAGTTCATCACAACGGTATCCACCACATCAACTGTCTTATGGAAGACATTGGGTCTTGCTCCATGAGGTACAAGCCAGGTATTATGGTGAGTGTCATTTCAATATTTGAGGCATTTGAGTTTGTTGCATCTATTACTGCTTTTGATTATGTAACGTTTGCTTGGACATTATGTTCTTTTCCTTGTTTTAGGTGGTTGACATTGCACCCTAGCAAGTGGGTCACCCTTAGGGATAGGTTTGCTACTGGGAGGTCCTCTAAACGAATCATCGTGCCATTCCTGACCATACTTGTCACTTTCCACACATCATCCCCTCATCTCCTTACCTTTTGGGATTTTCGGGTGTACTGACCCAAGAAGGGGTTGTCCCTCATTTCATGGGAACAAGGGGTTGAAGGCCCAGAGGCTTGTAGCTAGTAAAAGATAAAAGCCAATCATTAACCTTCTAGATGCTCGCCCAGAGATCCCGAGGACAATGAAATGTCTCTCATAACAAACTGATGGGACCCGTAAAAAATGACTAATTAAAAATGTCAACCAAGGTGGAGCATGTGTTGACATTGTTTTTAATGCTTAGGTAGAATCCCCACACATGTTTTCAACTTGGGGAAGCATGATGTAACTAGAGTAGAGTCAAGGTGGGCATAGCTTTTCATTCTTAGGTAGAAGCCCCACCTTGGCTTCAACCTGGAAATATCTTAAAAGAATAAAAGGAAATAAATGGGTTTGGAAAAAGGTTGCATTGAAAACGAAGGTGCAACACACCCTCTACAAAGGCACCCATAGATGACACACTACAACCCCTTGTATGTCATGAACCCCATGCCCAAAAGTCTTCCCTCCATCCATAACACCTCATCCACATGACTTAGAAGGAAGTCTCCTTGGGAAACACCCCTAAACTTGAGGAATGATTCACTCAATAAGTCGTTTTATCAACCCTCCCATACCTAAACTTGGCAAATTACATAGGGTCTTTGAGCATTTGTTTATTTTGATGAGGTAGTTTGGATGTACATCCTTAGATGACTCATTTATTGATTTGATTTACTCATCATGATGGATTTGACTTGAGATCCTTGGAGGGCGTATCCATTTGTCTTTGCAGGACCTAGCTGGTGGACAGTTTTGAAAGAGCAAGCCCATTTTGGGCTTTCATGGGGCTTGAAGCCCACCAGTTGGATGTCAAGGGCCCACACTCTGGATGATGATGACATGCGTTTGGAGGCCTAGAGGAAACCTTGGAGGATCTTACCCAACCCCTACATGCCAAACGACTTGCTTGAGAGGGCCAAAATGTCACCTTTTGAGGGCTTGACGTCGCCCTAGGGCTAGGGTTTGGTGGTGATGATGGACACTTGTCATGTTTTGAAGGAAAATGCCCATGGATCGTGGAAGAAACGTCTTGGTTGAAGACTATTGGCCTTTGGAGGCCTAGCCTTTCCTTCTCCAACTCAACGACTTGACCAAAAGTGCCAAACATTTCCCAAAAAGAGGGTGACGTCATGTTTCTAGGGTTTCTCAAGCTTAATTTCTAGGGTTTTTCAAGCTTAATTTCTCACTCTTTTACAGTTGAAAATAGTTGGAAAGTTGTTATTGTTAATCTTCTTGATGTTGCCTATTGTTGGGCAAATGTTTGGCTAATTACTTGGGGTAAAAGTTGTTGTTGTATAAAATCTTTGCTACAGCCATTTGTCTGCTCTGAAAAATCTCTGAAAACATCTTTCTTGCAGCCCTAATTTACCATCAAAGCTTGTGCCAAAGTATTGGGAATTAGTCTGCATGTTTAGTGCTTCATTGCCCAATAAATACTTGATCCTTTGGTGGTTAAATCTGCAGTGGTTACTTGATTTCATTGCTGATATATATTTTTGTTGACTGCTGCAATTAGGGACAGCAAGTTTAACTTTCTTGTCCACCTAACATATACTTTGTACAGTTGGTTTTCCTTGTGTCTCAGGAAGGTACAAACACTCTCAGCAGATACCCAAGGACTTGACAACCTTAAACCACTCCCGAGACTCATCCTCAAGCCGTCTTCCATCTAGCAACTCAACCTATAGGGGATTTCATTTCATCATCTCACATTTTGTCCCATTTCCCCCTAAGGTCACTCGAAATTCCCCCCTTGTGGTGATTTTCATCATCACTAAAATGATGGGAATGTCTATCTAAGATGACAGTGGGTAGGTGTTCTCTTAGTTGTTTCCATATTGTGGTTTGGGTCGGACTTTTCCAACCTACAAATTATGCGATAACATTTTGGCACTGTTGTCGGGGAGGATTTTGAATCCTCTTCTGAGCCCTAACGACACTTTGGCAAGCTATCCCAAAGCCTTTCCCTAGTTTTCCTGGCAACTCCACCTGAGGGAAGTTCCCTTTCCCCTTTTCTTTGATGAACTCTTTAGGTTCATCTGGCGACTCCACCTTCCAAGAACCCACATTTCCCTTTTTCCCCTTTCATCCTTTGATGAGCCTTGTTCTCATCTAGCAACTCCATTGAGGTATTACCCTAAGTAATAGAACTGTGGCCTCACGGGGCTTACCATGGGCATTCCATAATGTGTACCCTTCTCTTGATGTTCAAAATATCTCCGGATATCCAAATCATTGCTCTGCAAGGTGGAGGGAAAATTGCCCTAAATTTAATGGTGATCCAGCTCTAGCAGTCGCCCATGTCGTGAATTATACGAAGTATGCTTCAAGCTTAAATGTGCTACATGAAGATGTGTTGATGAAAATTTTTATATCTTCACTGGAATCAGGTCAAAGGAGTTGGCTTGCACACTCATGTAATCCAAGAAGTATCCCATCTTCTACAAAGCTTATTGAAGAATTTCTCAGGCATTATCGACCAGCTACCCAGAATTTGCAAGATACTTTCCAAGAGCTCAAAGACGTTCTTTGCAAAGAAGGTTTTCCTATAGATGAGGATAAAGAAAAGCTTGAAGAAGACCCTGATGAAGTTTCTCATGTTGAAGATCCAGACGAGACATTTGATGAAGATGAAGTGCTTATATCATCCCTTCCTCTTGATCAAGACATCCAGGCCTCTGCTCCTCCTACACATCAAGAAGAGAACGTGATGAGTTGTGACCCTTTTGAAGATCTTGATGATACTTTATTCCATGACTTTAGAAGCAAAGAAGTATTAGAGGAGCCCTTGGATGCGACAAGTCTTTTTTTTGAAGAAAAGTAAACAAAGTGCTTTGTATTAAGAATCAAGCCTCTTGTGATGAAGAGGCAATGGAGGAGCATGTCCATAAAGAGAAAGAAGAATTTTGATGCAGTGCAACATTTTGAGAAGCCTCGTGAGGCATCGTTAGCTTTTATCTCGCTTGATGAAGTTGAGGTTGTCTAGCCTTACTCTCCTCCTGCACATGAAGTTGAAGTAGCAACTAGTCTCAATGATGAAGAATCTGAAGATCCAGTTGAAGTCGACCTAACCTCTGTTTTTCTTGCACATGAAGACAAAGAGACGGTCATTTTCAGTCACATTGATGGTCTTGTGAAAGAACCCTTAGATATGGTTGATGAGCATATTGACACTTTAATACAGATTGGGAGACCCAAATGGGATTTTGTTCGTTTCACTTTTGATAGAGACCCCATTTACGACATTGAGGGTGGCTCTCGAGGAAAAGGGGTTGAGTTGTCATCAAAAGACTAGTCTTCATGCATATATGATTCAGATGTTTGGCATTCTGATGATGATATGATTACAGATTTGTTTCGTCCATTCGAGGATGACCCGATGCAACATTTTCAAGATGATTTTCGGCCATCCTTTGGGAGTTATGATGCAGATCCTTTTGGGGATGCAGACGTGTTCTATGAGGATTTCCATCCACCTTCATCCTCGATTTTAGATGAACACTAGGACATGCCATCCCAGAGCAATCAAAGGCTCACTCTACAAAGAGAAAGTATTTTCATATTGGGGATTTCTACAAGGATTCCCAGATGAAGAGGCCAAGTTTTTCTATCTCTAGACTTGAGTTTGTCCCTTACCTCATTCCTTCTTCTCAGGGAAATCATGAGGTCTTCTTGGGATCTCTCATATCTTCTCAGTCTTCTGGAAGCAATGATCATACTAATGGAGATGAAGATGAGCCATCGTCTACATATGGTAGCCCTCTTCAGAGATGGATTGATCAGGCTTGTGGGTACACTTTCAAGCAGCATGATTAGGCTAATGATTTCTCTTTCCAATGAGACTTCCTCCCTCCCACCCATCTCCATTAATTTCATTTCACGATCTATTTATGCCCATGATCATTATGTGCTTGACTTATCTTTGTTGTTTTACATAATTAAACACGAGGGAGATACTTTGATGAGATGATCAATTGGTTGCATTGGTTGTATGACTTCACTTGACATCACCTATCGCTTGATCTTTAGAGCCCAAGTAAGTAGGTAGGTCATCCTGATTTCTTGCATATTCATATTGATTGCTCATGGTAGTTTAGTTGCATTTCATTTTTTATTTTTATTTTGCTCTATTTGCATTATTGATTTATATGTTTTTCTTTTCATCATATATATGAAAAATGCAAAAAAAAATATTTCCTAAGATTAGTTGTCATTTTTGAAGTTTTCGATTTCTTTATATGGACAAAGGATGAGTGAGCCATCCTACATTTAACAGTTTGTTGTTTCAGTGTGTGTAGGCATAGGTCCACCAGGAGATGTTGTGGTTCTCATGCACTCTACGGTGAGTACATGTCCCCAAGTAGGAGCCAGATGTTATCCCCAAATCCTAGGGATAACTAAGGAGATGATGTCTCGAGGCCCTCAGGTCACAGACATGGACTACAGAGAGATAGCCTGACCAGCAATGTTCATTTGCACAGACAGAGACCCACCTTGCCACCACAGCTCCAGGTTCATCACGATAGTATCCACCACAACAACTGGCTTACGGAAGACATTGGGTCTTGCTCCATGAGGTACAAGCCAGGCATTGCTCCATGAGTGTCATTTCAATATTTTAGGCATTTGAGTTTGATGCATCTATTACTGCTTTTGATTATGTAACGTTTGCTTGGACATCATGCTCTTTGCCCTGTTTTACCTTGGTGGTTGACATTGCGCTCTAGCAAGTGGGTCACCCTTAGGGGTAGGTTTTCTACTGGGAGGTCCTCTGAATGAATCATCGTGCCATTCCTAGCCATACTTGTCACTTTCCACACTTCATCCCCTCATCTCCTTACCTTTTGGGATTTTCGAGTGTACTGACCCAAGAAGGGGTTGTCCCTCATTTCATGGGAAGAAGGGGTTGAAGGCCTAGAGGCTTGTAGCTGGAAAAAGATAAAAGCCAATCATTAACCTTCTAGATGCTCACCCAGGGATCCCAAGGACAATGAAATGTCTCTCATAACAAACTAATGGGACCCATAAAAAATGACTAATACAAAATGCCAACCAAGGTGGAGCATGTGTGGGCACTATTTTTAATGCTTAGGTAGAAGCCCCACACATGTTTTCAACTTGGGGAAGCATAATGTGACCAGGGTAGAGTCAAGGTGGGCATAGTTTTTCATGCTTAGGTAGAAGCCCTACCTTGGTTTCCACCTGGAAACATCTTAAAAGAATAAAAGGCAATAAATGGGCTTGGAAAAAGGTTGCATTGAAAACGAAGGTGCAACATACCCTCTACAAAGGCACCCATAGATGAGACACTACAACCCCTTGTATGTCATGAACCCCATGCCAAAAAGTCTTCCCCCCATCCATAACACCTCATCCACATGACTTAGAAGGAGGTCCCCTTGGGAAACACCCCTAAAATTGAGGAATGAATCACTCAATAGGTCATTTTATCAACCCTCCCATACCTAAACTTGGCAAATTCCATAGGGTCTTTGAGCATTCGTTTATTTTGATGATGTAGATTGGATGTACATGTTTAGATGGCTCATTTATTGATTTGATTTACTCATCATGATGCATTTGACTTGAGATCCTTGGAGGGCGTATCCATTTGTCTTTGCAGGACCTAGTCGGTGGACAGTTTTGGAAGAACAAGCCCAGCTTGGGCTTCCATGGGGCTTGAAGCCCACAAGTTGGATGCCAAGGGGCCCACACTCTGGATGATGATGACATTGCTTTGGAGGCCTAGAGAACACTTTGGAGGATCTTACCCAGCGCCTGCATTCCAAACGAATTTCTTGAGAGGGCCAAAACATCACCTTTTGAGGCTTGATGTCACCCTAGGGCTAGGGTTTGATGGTGATGATGGACACTTGGCACGTTTTGATGGAAGAGGCCCATGGATCGTGGAAGAAACGTCTTGGTTGAAGACAATTGGCCTTTGGAGGCCTAGCCTTTCCTTCTCCAACTCAACGACTTGACCAAAAGTGCCAAATGTTGCCCAAAAAGAGGGTGACATCATGTTTCTAGGGTTTCTTTTAAGTGCAAAGTATGAATTAAATAATATTATTTTTGTAAAGGGGCAAGATAAGGGTTTTTGACCCCTTGTCTTGTGTTTTACCCTAAGTTTTGTGGACAAACTATGTTTAGAGGATTTGTATAAATAGAAATCATCCCTATTTCATTTTTCATCATAGCTCTCCCATGTGGAGAAGGATACTTGGCTGAAATTTTTTCCCTACTTGGGAAAATTCATTCTCTGTCTCTATTGTGATATGGTTTATCTCTTTTCTTATGGAAGGAAGTGGTGTGCTACTCTTGGAGGCTCTTTCTCTTTGCTTTGGTGATGAAAATTGCTTAGTAACTAAGGTTTTGTCTTGGCATTTCTTGGAATTGGTAAGGAAAATCTGCACTTTGTTAGGTTTATTTCTTGTTCCATGCTTGTTATTGGCTAGATCCTTGGAGGAGTATAAGGATTTACAACCTCCACCCATTTTTATCATTATTGTTTGTTGAAAAGGCTATTGCAAAGGTTGCTAGGACGAGTAAAAGGGTTTACACCCTACTAGACTTTAACTTGTTATGATTGCTATCTCAAGGGAGTAAAGGGGCTTACACCCCTTGAGATTTAGTAATCCTAACCTAATACAAGAAGACTCCACAACCCATTTGGCAAGGAAATAATCTTTTATTGCATTGTAGAAATAAATTGCTTGCATTGAAATACGTGATTTTACGAGATATTGAATTTGTTCAAAGTGGAATCAATTATTTGCCTTAATTGCTTGCCTGAGCCACTAGGGCGTTTTGATTGGTCAGGGATATCTTGCTGCTGTTACAAACTTATGTTACAAGCATTAGGGCTGCTGCAAACTCTCTTTTTCAAGCTTAATTTCTCACTCTTTTACCGTTGGAAATAGTTGGAAAGTTGCTATTGTTAATCTACTTGATGTTGGCTATTGTTTGGCAAATTTTTGGCTAATTCCTTGGGGTAAAAGTTACTGTGTAGAAAATCTTTGCTACAGCCTTTTGGCTGCTCTGAAAAATCTCTGAAAACATCTTTTTTGCAGCCCTAATTTAACATCAAAGCTTGTGCTAAAGTATTGGGAATTAGTTTTCATGTTTAGTGCTTCATTGCTCAATAAATACTTGATCCTTTGGCGGTTAAATCTGCGGTAGTTACTTGATTTCATTGCTGATATATATTTTTGTCGACTACTGCAATTAGGGACAGCAAGCTTAACTTTTTTGTCCACCTAATATATACTTCGTATAGTTGGTTTTCCTTGTGTCTCGGGCAGTTACAAACACTCTCAGCAGGTAGCCAAGGACTTGATAACCTTAAACCACTCCCGAGACTCATCCTCAAGCCTTCTTCCATCTAGCAACTTGACCTATAGGGGCTTTCATTTCATCTTCTCACTTTTTGTCTCATTTCCCCCTAGGGTCACCTAGGATTTCCCCCTTGTGGTGATTTTCATCATCACTAAAGTGATGGGAATGCCTATCTAAGGTGACAGTGGGTAGGTGTTCTCTTAGTTGTCGCCATATTGTGGTTTGGGTCAGGGTTTGCCCAACCTACAACTTATGTGATAACAGGTGTCATAGATATACATCTAGCTTAGAACCGTTACATAGTTACAAGAACTACCACCCATTATACAAACTTCCACCGGTTTCGTAAACCAACACCACTAAATATTTACACAAGTAAATGTCAGTTTTTACATTTTCTTTTAATCGATTGTTGTCACATTTTAACAATATTCATTGTTGCAGTATATGAGCCAGTATGTGCGAACACAAATTGTGAGCTTACCGATCTCTCCAAATTTCAATGAGCTTCCTAAAAGGGGAACAGATGCAACATCAGAGGTTTATACTATAACAGTGACTTCAGTGTGATTCATCCCTAGTGTTTTCTTTAATAAAATGTTCATCTATATGATACATTTAGACTAACTGCATGATTGACTATGTTTTATGATGTTATATCATGCATTGCAATATTTTCTCATTTGTATTATTTTCTTTCAGGTCTCTAAAGCTGTGTTTTGGCTACTGTATTTCTGCAAGTATATGAAAATTTCTCATGATTTTTTGGATTCATGCTTGCCACCACTTATGTTCAACAATCCTACAGGATGAGATAAGCCTGATCAGATTGCTTTCTCAGAAGTAGTCTTTGAAAAGTATTCAAGTCTTGTGTGTTATAGAGGGATTTAGAAAGGTGAATTTTCATCATGTCATAGTAAATGAGAGTAGATGGCTCTTTCTTCAAGGAGGTCCTTGTATGTGGAGGATCTATTGTGTCTATCTCCTTCACTGGCCTTCTCTTTGGACAATGTTTACAACTAATTTTAAATTAAGATATAGAAGTCCCCTGAAAGGTAACAGTAAGCAGAATTTTGTTTTCAGATAGGTTAGGTTAATTTGATTTTTAATCAATTTTGAGCTGGAAAAACTTATGACTCAAACATAAGTCCATGTTTATTAGGGACCCATGTTCTCTTCATGGCTTGAGAAATCTGCACCAAGCTACTTACAATTTTTCTGATAGTTTTGTAACTGGTTATCTTGCTAGTCCACATCCTCGAGATCATAATTCCATTATTGCATTTGTCACAGCTGATCAGACTAACTTAAGTTTTTCTTAGAGTTTCTTGAACTTGGTGATTTGTATTGAAAGTTTTTATTTTATGCAATTTTAAACTATTTTGTCAAAATATAAGTAGTTGATGCTCTTTGATTAGACAAATTAGACACTCTTCTATGGATCTATTTTCTTAAACTATAACGGTCGATTACTAGATATACACTACTTGTATGTTATAATTTTTATCCCAAACAAATGTAACAAAACAAAATATCTTCACATGACATTTATGTATGGTAGGTGATGTTAGAGATTGAGATTCATTTGTACATGGAAACTATACATTCTTTGATGGTGATGGAATGTGATTTGTATTCTTAATGTTTTCATGGAACCTTAGCAATTAAAATATTTTGAGCCTTCCCAAATGGTTTTTTATGTTGACTTGTAGATTAGCACATTCACATTGTGCAGGTATTAGCATTGAAGAAAATTGTTATTTTGAAGCGATTTTAAATTTTAAATCAATCTTGTATAGTACATATAGAAAAATTCAAGATTTTCAATATCAACGTTAATAAATCATAGATAATTTTAAAGATCTATGTTGAGGTTAAATTTGTTAGGCAGTGGAAGCAAAAACAAGGCATATAACAGAGCATAAAATAAGCAAGATCAAACACGCATTAAACCAAG
>CBVK0100099422.1:0-25360 GCA_900067695.1 Picea abies | reverse complement strand
TCTAGCACCCACTAGAAGGAAACACCAACTCCCTATATGTTCCAGCACCAACTGGATGGAAGCAAAAACATCCAGTTACAGAGGCTCCAACCTATATAAAAGAGAACACTTGTTCTCCCTTGCACCACCCTGCCACCCTGGTTTCTCTGGCTGCAACCAGATGGAAGCTACAACTTCCTGTGTTCAAGCTCCCACTTAAACCTCTGAGGACAAAAGTCCTCCTGAGCACCTCCCAACCTCCCTAGAACATAAATGAACATAAAAACATTCAACTACACAGATACATCAATACTTACCAATCTTTTTGTGTTCTGTACATCTGGTCATTTTCTAACTGTACTGCAATTCATTTATTCCTCTTTCTGTTCAGCAGGTCTACTCTGCATCAACTTGTTCTGTGATTCTACTCTGCATTTCATCTCACACTGCACATATTCTCAATATCCTCCTACACATCCTCTCATTTTCCTTTTCTTATAGTTTCATTCTTTTCTCATATAAAACAACCAACCTCATGTTGTCTGTCTCATTTTCTTTTATACATAATCACGGTGGTTCAACTTCCCATCTCCTTCGGCAAATGAAAGAAAAATGTCCGAGCAACTAAAATTCCAACTGATTCACAATAATGAGTCCATTTTCCTAACAGATTCATAACTGATGAGTTAACTATGCGAGAGAATAGTAACCTTCCGATCATATTCCAATTTATCTGCTCCGTTGGATGAACTTTATTGACATTGCCTTTAAATCAGGTTTTGGTATTTCGGCAATCCTATGCTGAGTGTCTCGACACTTCATTTTGTGATCTCTGAAGTTCTGATACAGAAATTTTTTGCACTAGCTCCTTCCCCAATATGACTATGGTCATAACCAAGTGCCTATGCAAAAAACTCTTTCGCGATTTCTCATTTCGTGAATTTCAACACTATGCTTCGTTGACCCCAAGTCAACAAAATTTCGATCACTTTCCACATGTCCTATAATTTGATGGTCTAGATGTGATCTTGATTCAATGGCTACGATTGAATTGCGATTTCACGATTTTGGCATTCTTATTGCATTGGGTTCTTTGCCTCTCCATGTTGTGATTCGTAAAACTCTGATATGGAGTTAGATCAACGGTCCAAATCTGATCTCTATTCAACGGTTGCGATTAAATCATGATTTCGCATATTGCGATATCAGGATTCCTGATGTTAATAAACTTTGACATCTCCAACTCTCAATCCATGAAACTACGACATGGAGTTATATCAACGGTCCAGATCTGAGCTTGATTCAACGGCTGTGATTGAATCGCAATTTCGCATATCACGAAATCGACATTCTTGTTGCATTGTTTCTTTGACATCTCCAAGATGCGATCCTCGAAACCCTGACATGGAGTTAGATCAATGGTCCAGATCTGAGCTTGATTCAACGGCTGTGACTGAATCGCAATTTCGCATATCACGAAATTGGCATTCTTGTTGCATTGTTTCTTTGAAATATCCAACACGCGATCCTCATAGATCAACGGTCCAGATCTGAGCTTGATTCAATGGCTGCGATTGAGTCGCAATTTCACATATCGTGAAATCGGCGTTCTTGTTGCATTTTTTCTTTGACATCTCCAACACGTGATCCTCGAAACCCCGACATGGACTGGAATCAACGGTCCAGATTCAACCTTGATCTAACGGCTCAGATTAAGTTGTGATTTTGCATATCACGATTACACCTGCTTCTCCTTGTACCTTAAAGGATGTGTAGGTTCTTCTTGATCCAACTATGGTCGGATCCTACGCTTGGATCTAATGCCTAAGATCTGTCCTCCTCTTCAATTATATCTTCTTGTCTACATTCATATCTGACGACCCTCGTTCTTTCGGGAAATTTGAATGGATCCAACGATCATAAATGATTCTCAATCTTTACGTGCCTTTGATCATTCGATCAACCTGAAATTATCTTTTGTTTGCCTGGTTGTGTTTCCTTCGATCATTCGATCTTCCTGAACTTATCTTCTATTTTCCTGTCTATTACAAACTTATTGTACTCATGCCATCAATCCTCTGTACATTCTTCCTGTACTTATGCTATTTGCCATCAACGACAAGCATTTGATGTCTATTAAATATTTTCCATTCACTTTCTGTTAAATATTTTCCAACATATATATATATATGCTCATACATAAAGAAATGGTAGAACTATTGTTATGTTCCTATTGACCATTGGATTATATATATTTTGAATTGCTATTCAAATCTGTACATAACAATCACTGTATAGAAATGGTACAATAAAGAATAAACTCAAATGGGCGCTTATCAATTTGATAACATGTAAAATTAGAGAGATAAATAACAATTTGAATACATTCTTTATTACCACAAACATATAGTGAGGAAACCAAAGTATCTGACAAAATCCACTATTGTATTCAATCAATCATTGTTCAAAATATTACAGTTGGAGTACCATAATCCAAACCCCACAACCTCTTATACTGTAAACATATCTCTAAGAAAGTGTACACTGGATCTAGGTATAACTGAATTTAATGCATGCAAGGACATGGAACTCGAATACCTTTCGAGTAAGATGATTCCTTCATCCGATTTTGCCAACTTGCACAACCTGCAAAGGAAGTAGAAGGGGTTTTAGTAAAATGTGCTTACATTTTAATTATATGGAGATCAAACAATAAGAATAATTCAAGGACAATACTTATCTTGAGTCTGACAAAGAGCTAGATCACCACTTGTTCTTGTGCGACAATCTGTCCACGATCCAGAAGGAGGAGGAGTGGACCCAAAACCAACTAATGGCTACCTTCGCAAAATAGAAAAGGGCCCCATCATTAATTTCATTTATCTGTGCTTAGAACTTCACTTATAAAACAAAGAGAGGTGACAGTAAATAACTAGCATCAAAATAGACTGTGCATAGATTAATCAAACAAGAAGCACAAGTTTATATTTCTCCAAACCCTGTGTATATTCACACTAAATCATTAAAATCTAAAGAGGCGCATAAGATGTGACCTATGTGTGTGTTCACATATTCATAAGAGGTGCATAAGATGCGACCTGTGTGTACTTACATTAGATCATTAAAACTAAACAACATTACAGAATGGTAAAATCCAAAAGTCTGAGTGCATAGAATCATATAGTAAGAACCAAATCATTCCTGACAGAGAAATCATTTCATAACTAGAGGGTACAAGAAAGTGTTGGTTCGAACAAATAAAATATTGTTTATATTACTATTTATATACACCGAAAGTAAATACAAAGCCTTCCCACAGAGTGTTAATATTTTCATAGAGCGTAAATTACAAATTTCCACACAGGGTTAATTCCACTATTTATATACATGGAAGGTAAACACAAAAATTTCCGACGGAGTGTTAATACTACTATATATATTTAAACAAAGTGTAAATTTATGAATTCCCATAGAGGATTAATATAGCTATGTATATTTACATAGATCGTAAATTTACGAATTCCCACAGAGGATTAATAATGCTATGTATATTTACACATAGCGTAAATTATGAATTTCCCACAAAGGATTTAAATTTCTATTTATATACACAGAAGGCAAACATGAAAACTTTCCCACAGAGTGTTAATATTGCCATATATTACAGAGAGCGTAAATTACAAATTTCCCATAGAGGATTAAAATTGCTATCTATACACACAGAAGGTAAATACGAATTCCCCATAGAGGGTTAATATTTCCATATATTATAGAGGGTAAATTACAAAAATTCCTATGGAGTGTCAACAATAGACAAGGATGAATAATAGCAATCAACATAGCAAGTCTTGGGATCTCTGGACGAGTCCCATAGGGTAAGGATAATAGTATTACCACAATGAATAAATTAAAAATGTAGAGGGTTTAAAATTAAAACGATTTGGGCCATGGTCCAACTCAGAAGGACCATAATGAGTATAGGTTATAAGCCTCATAACCAACCAAGAGGAAAAGACAATAACTATAAACCCTCAAACAAACAAAGGAAAACATAAACCAGGTGGAAATCCTGGGTAGCAAATGCATACGGGTCGCAACCGTCAACTCTCAAATAGAGAAAGGAAAAAATGAGGTATGTTAACTAATTACATTTGCATATAACGCAGATTACATCCCAAAATAATTATCATAGATGTCATAAACAATGGAAGCATTACTTTCTTGACACATAGAGAACCCTGGGTATGCGTTGTCCTTCTTCCATCGTGCAATAGAGCCGAACCTCACCCAAACGCACCAGTCATGTTTCAATGTAGAGACAAGACTCATGTTACAGGACCAAAGGGCTAAGAGAAATGAATGAATGTTACCTAGAGGTTCTCGCTAGAAGAGTAAAGATGACTAGTACACAACCCACCTTTTCCATGTGAAGTCAAGGAGATGGCGAGCTTACATTGGCTGTGTTCACCTAAGTGTCAGACTAGAGGGTATGGGACAGGCTCACCATTAATGAACCAGGACAGAAGTAAATTCCTACAAGACCCGACCTCTCATCCACCTTAAATGGTATTCGAACCACTTAATTGTTGAGTTGTTCTATAAGTAGAACCCTAGAATGACAAGACTTTGTTAATAATCGGGTAGGCATTACCTATGATAAGTATAGGTGTGTGTTCACTGCATGGGGGTAAAAAATAAGTTTTGGATAAACATGTGTTCTCTATACTATGTTAAAGTCATATGTTGTGATAGTATCCATATAATAGTTTATATGTTAAACAATAGATATAATGTTATGGATAGAGTTAGTGTTATATGTTAAATGATATATATATGTTATTGATAGTGTTAGTGTTATAGTATCCATGTGATAGTTTATATGGTAAAATATATATATATATATTGATATGGATAGTGTTAGTGTTATGGTATCCATACGATAGTCTATATGGTAAATGATGTATATCATTATGGTTAGTGTTAATGTTATGGATAGACTATATGATAGTCTATAGTCTATAGTCCATTACGCATTGTATTAAGGATAACATGACCTGAAAAAGACATGGTGGTTATTCTAAGGGCTATGATAGCCCTGGTCGCAATTTTCTTTAATACAAATAAGTGTACGATCCTAATTGAATAATGAAGGTAACTATGATATGCATACGATAAAATAATAAAGATATATTTAATAGATTATCTCTGCGTCACAATCAATGTTGGAGAATCAAGGAACTTTGATGTTCCCTAACACTTTTTTTTTTTATTTGGGAAATTTGGGGTACATCACAGGAGCACCAGTTTGATTCATTAAAAAGAAAGATGGGACTTTGAGACTATGTATTGAAAATTGACAACTGCATAAAATGACAATTAAGAATAAGTATCCCTTAACCAGAATTAATGACTTCTTTGACTAGGTTGGAGGGGAAAAAATATTTTCTAAACTAGATTTAAGGTCCGGTTATCACCAAGTCAGAATAAAGGATGAAGATGTAAATAAAACAACTTTTAGAACACGTTATGGACACTATGAGTTTGTCGTAATCCCATTCGAGATTACTAACGCACTAGCAACCTTTATGTGCTTGATGAATAGTATATTCAACCAATATATCGATAAATTTGTGTTGGTTTTTATCGATTATATTCCAATTTACTCAAAAAAAGAAGAAGAACATGAAGAACATATGAAAATAGTATTGCATACTTTAAGGGAACATAAGTTGTATGCTAAGTTTGATAAGTGCAACTTCTACCAAAGAAAGATACAGTACTTAGGACACATAATATTCGAAGATGGTATTGTTGTTGATCTAGAAAAGATAAAAATACATTATGAAATGGCATATCCCTAAGGATGTAGCATACATCAAATTATTTATGGGAATTACCAGTTATTACCAGAGATTTATCGAAGGATTTTCTAAGATCGCATATTCGATTACCCCACTACAAAAAAAGGGGATAAAATTTACTTGGTCACAAAAGTGTCAAGACAACTTTGATAAACTAAAAAGAGTGTTAAATACAACACTTATCCTAATGTTAGCGGATCTCGATAAATAGTTTACAGTTTGTGTGGATGCAAGGAAAGAGGGATTAGGAGGACTACTAACACAAGAAGGACACATCATCTTTTGTGAATCACGTAAACTGAAAGAACATGAACGAAATTATCTGACTCACGATTTAGAATTAGGAGTTGTAATTCATGCATTAAAAATGTGGTGACATTATTTAATGGGAAGAAAATTTATGTTATTAACCGGAAACAATGGTGTAAAGTATTTGTTCAAACAACTAGATCTCAACACATGCAAAGCAAGATGGTTGGCCTTTTTAAGTGAATTTGATTTCAAGGTACGACACATCAAAGGTAAAGAAAATAAATTTGTAGATGCACTAAGTCAAAGTACTAATGGACTCTATGAAATAAGTATCAACAAAGAAGAAAATGACATTGAACATAGAATAAAATTTGCAATCAATAATGACAAAAATTACATTAAAACAACAACAAAATTGCAAGGAAATACATAAAAACTTAACAGAACAGATACCAGATTAGATAAAAATGGACTATTAAGGTAAAAATACCAACTGTATGTACCTAATTATGTTGATTTAAAGACAACAATTCTTGATGAACTGCACAAAAAAACATATTTTCTTCACCCAGGATACCAGAAAACAATAACAGCCTTAACAAAAATGTTTTATTGGACTAACATGAAGAACGAAACAACTGAATATTTTTCTAAGTGCTTAGATTGTCAATAGGTAAAGGTTGAACATCAACATCCAACAACTTTGTTACAACCTCTGCCTATACCAAAATGGAAATGGGAGATTATATCGATGGACTTCATCACAGGTTTGACTAAGAATCAAAGACAAAATGACTCGATTATGGTAGTGGTTGATAAAATATGAAAATATGCACATTGTATACCTATGAAATCTACTTATAAAGCGATTAATATCACTGAAATTTTTATGAAAGAAATATTTAGATTGCATGGAATTCCTATGATGGTAATTTCCGATAGAGATGTCAAATTTACGTCAAATGTTTGGAAGGAATTGTTTACAGTATTATATACTAACTTGAATTTCAGCACAAGGTGCCATCCTCAAACAGATCAACAAATAGAATGAACAAACTATATTATCAAAGACATGTTGCGAATGCACGTAAGAATGAAACCAACTAAGTGGAAGGAGTACCTGCACATAGTTGAATTTTCTTACAATAACGGTTATCAGACATCAACTAATATGAGCCCCTTCAAAGCATTATAAAGAAGGAAATTCACAACCCCGATTATTTGGGATAATCCAGAGGAGAAGATTATGGTGGGACCAAAAATGCTCCATGAGATGGAGAGGATGGTCAAAAGAGTACAATGGAATCTAAAAGAGTCTCATGACCGACATAAAAGCTACGGAGATTTAAAAATAAGACATCAATAATTTCAACTTAGAGAAAATGTATATCTAAAATTCAAAGTAAGAAGAAGTTCTCTAAAGATAGGAAGTTGTTCAAAGTTGGCACCAAGGTTTTGTGGCCCATTTGAGATTTTAACTCGAATCAAACCTGTGGCATATCAACTAGCACTCCCTGCAAATTTAAAAGTTCATAATGTTTTCCATGTTTCATTATTAAAAAGGTATATTCATGATCCTCCTCACATCATTGATTGGAACATGGTGAAGGTGGAAATATAAGGAGAGTTCCAAGAGGAACCTCTATGCATTCTAGAAAGGAAAGAAACAATACTACATAACAAATCCATCACCTAGGTAAAAGTGCAATGGAAGCACTTTAGTCATGAGGAGGCCACTTGGGAATTGGAAGAAGATATGCTAAAATGTTATCCAATTCTATTCCGAGAGAGGAATGAACACTGAGGACAATGTTGTACTTAAGGGGGAGAGGATGTAACATCCTCAAAAATTAGAAAATATATTTCTATGTTGAATTTTGAAATAATTTTTTGTTTTTGGAAAATTAGAATTTGGAAATTATTTTCCATTTATGGAAAATACGAATTTGAATTTTTTTATTTTTTAATTAATTATTTGATAACTGTTGGGAAAATATATAACTTGCCCAACTATCCTATTTTATTGGACACATGTAAGAGACAAACTTTTAATAAAATTAATGTTGGAAGTCGAATGGAACAACCACATTAAAAATAGTTGATCATGACTCCATGAGTGGGGGACAAGTATGAGTTACCTCAGGGATGATTTTTACAAGTGGAAGAAGTTTAATTTCACAACTAGTGGCCCCTAAAAATTAGGGATTTATAAATTTTTTAATTTCCCCAAGGAGGGAAAGAAACGAAAGACCTAGGAACATGATTATATAGAACATATGTGGTAGACAAGACATTGCTTAGTATGTTGGGAGAGGATTGAGAATTGGTTGTTATTATGAGAATTTGTAGTGTGAGGCAATGCATATTTTGATCTGTTGATGGTGACTATAGATGAGGAGGATAATTTAGATTCACCCTTATGGACTCATGGCCATGATAAGGGGTGATCAGGACAAGTAACTGTGGATTTTATATTCTATGGTTGGGTGGAACATGGATGTTCCTTTTGTTTTCTAGCATTAGCTTATTCAGATATGTATCTCAACGATGAATTTCATTATTGATGTTATATTTTATGTCTTGCTACAGTATAATAATATTAGTAATATTGTTTATCTGAAATATGATTGTCATATCTATATATTTGGCTATATATATAGGTATGCATATAGAAATAAATAGAAAACTATGTGTATATTCCTATTGGCCATTAAGAATCTATATTTTGATTTATTTTTGAATTTGTACATAATTGAATATTGCAAAAATTAAAGAAATCATATTGTATTGTTAATATACTGCTATCATGGTGAGAATAGGTGGAAAGAATAAAAGTCCAAGTATGTTATTTATTTACATCTATTACTCAGAAAAATTGTGGATAGAATAGACTTCATACTGTCTTGCAAAAAGTAACTATTAAAGTCAATAGGTATTTATCCAAACATTACAGTTGGGGTACCATAGGACCCAAGATTTCCATAACCTTTGTGTTTCTAAAAACATAACTCTTTAGATAAGTAAACTTAAATGTAAAATGAACTACATGAAAATGCCCGCAAATTCTCGCAAGGACTCATGGAAGAAGATGGAAATCAAATACCTTTTATGGACATGCGGAGTGCCTCACCAAGTGTATGGGGCACCTCCCAAACCTGTAACAAATAGACAAATGATATTTATTAAATTATTAAAGTACAAAATTGCTAAAATTGAAACAAAGTAAAGAATTTAAATTACTTAACTTGGGTTTCAATGTTGAAAGAGGCATCCTCACCATCTTGCAAAGCCACCAATCCAAGATAGAGGATGGAAGTGGGTGATTTGTCCAACTGATTGGTTCCCTCGCAAGACAAAAGGGACCCATCATCAGTGTTTATACTTGTGAAACTTTAACATATCGTGCAAGCATAAGCATAAGCAAAATATTTCATTTAAGAACATAAATGATGATAACCTGTAGGAATTAAAATAAATTAAAATGGATACCCAAAAAAATAATTTTTTTTTATAATCAGAGTATAGTACTTGCAAGGATGAATTAAATATCTTAAACAAAGTCCCTTTATTACACAAGCTAGCCAACGAATCTTAGGAAAATTGTACAAGTATTATTCCATAGAGAGTGTACCAGAGAAAACCCATACTGTAATGAATTAATCAAACAGAGCATGATTATTCAATACATGGTGAGCTCTAACAGAGGTAAACGATCAAACAATACACATAAATCTAACAAGAAGTTAAAGTGTGATACAACTATCTGTGAGTCTATTCTTTTTCGCATACAGAATGGTTTAAAACCCTACATCTCAACCTCATAGTGACAAGGTATCTTATGCATGCAAGAAAGAGACACCTTTATTATTGAATTCAAGAATTGTATTGTTAAAATCAAATGAGGTTTTACAATGGGTATCTGTCAACTAATCACGAGGGTTTAGTAATTAACCGAGAAACTATGTCCTGTCGACAGAGATACCCTTTGTGTTTTCAAATTGGTGAACTTAATCCCATTTTGAATAACATCCTTACCTTTCAGCCATCGAGAGTGATTTTATAGAGTAGTTAGTACCGAATGCAAGTTAAACATAGTTGAACAAAAGGATGGGCATGGGACTAATCGGCAAGTTTGAATTAAACATTGACCATTACACAGTCAATTTATCACTTATACAGTGAGCTTCCAGAAAAAAACATTTACACAATAATTCATCCTTAAAGGAACACAGGGCTACATCATTGTACATACCTAAAACCAAACCAAAACTTACAAGGGTTTATGGTTTTTGCAACCACAAGCGAACTGAGATTAACCCAAAGGTTTATGGTATGGAAGACCGAGAGTTTTGTAATATAATCACAGAACCCAAGTAGGTGTTGGACTATGTAAAGGACCCTAGAAAACCATAGTAACAATATAACAGAATGGGATATGGAAGACACTGTCGAAATAATAGAATGAGACCTGGAAACTTACTTAGTGATCCCTTCAATGCGATATCGACATAACAGAGAGTGGGGTATGGAAATGCATTATACAAATCTTGACCCAACATGGTAAATTATTTACTTACATATCGAAATCCAAAATACAAATCTCGACCTATCATAGTAAACATTACTTATATATATAGAAGTGAATTATACAAAGTTCGACCCAACATAGTAAACATATTGCACACCATGGAATGCATTACACAGAGTTCGACCCAACATAGTAAAGATATTGCACACCATGGAAATGCAGTATACAAAGCTCGAACCGAAAAATTAAATGCATGGAACACCCATGGAAATACATTATATAGACCTCGGCCAATACAAAAATATAATGTAAAGAAATGTGTATTATAAATCAATATTCTGGACCAAGAACTCTCGTATCATAGAGAGTACGCATACAACAAGATCTAGTTAAATCTTATTAATAGAAGAATGTATTTTCCCAGGCACAAATGAAAAACCCTATTGAACCAATGAATATGGAATATGATATATAGAAGGAAGAATCTTAACGTATACAATCCGAGGGTAAATTTGAAAGACAATGACCTCCATGTCGCAAAGGAAATTGGATAAATGCCTTGACATTAGTCCTAATGAGAGAGACGAGAATAGTATCAAAGGAAGTGGCCATCCCATGACAACTGTGACACTAGCACAATCCCTTAACCCTACTATCGTGGAGAAAAACAAATATAAAACCAAAAATTGATTGAAACAAATACGATGCTAATGGTATCACCTGCCTTCTGATAGTTGAGAAGGATGGAGTGTACACCAGCCTCTCGATGCCATGTGAACTCAGTTGGGGTGGAAAGCCTATAGTAGCTCTTCCCTGCAAAAACGTTAGGTCTGGAATCAAAGGTGACCTACCACCATTAACGGTTACAACCAACTTAATGCATAAGGCTAGGACTAGACTGTGCAATGACCTATTCTATTCCTTGTCTAGTATGTTCCCCCCAGGTTAGAGTTTGTAGAGTGCCTATGTAAAAGGGGTTTCCTTGTGTTATAGCTCTTTGATATATGTGCGAGGTCAAATAATAGTACTCATCCCAATATCTTAGGGAAGAAACAAAGGAGGATAGAACATACTCTTATCCATACTACCCAATTACCCAGGTACTAGAGAGTATCTTCCTGAGTGTTGTTGTTGGTGGCACTATAGAAATCACATGGAAGATCAATTGATCTAGTGATGGTTTTTGGATACCTAGGGGACTCTCAAAATACTTATCGGTACATGGGAGTGATGGTCGTATACATATTTTGTTTGATGTAGTACTACTCAAGGGGTAACAACAAGGGTTATAGAGGTTTCCAACAAGGGAGAAACTTTGGTTTCTAGGAAACTCCATTAATTCGTCTGTATCTCCTACATGTAGTTTTCCCCACCACAATTTTACCCATTGAACAACAGATATCGATGCTTTAAAGACGTCAAAAGTACATGCCTCTACCCTAGAAAATATTTACCCACAATTCCTGCCAACGAAAGTGCTATGATACCACTTGTAAGGTACCATATGTAATATAATATGCAGAAACATGAATGTTCAGCAGATATCAATGGAACAGAAAAATGTTGAGAAGACAAATACTAGAAGCAATACCTTTATTCAAAGAAAACAATGTTCACTTGCCTCTTCGAGGACAAAACCTCCATCAAAGAAAAGATATATTACAATAATTCTCAATACAAATCTTTCCCATGCTTCCTACTCTTATTTATACTAATTATATCTTCTAAAGAAAATTCTATACAAAGATCTTTCTAGAAGCAGATGCTTCTATTAGGTCTTCTTACATTTACTTGTTCATATTTATTAAATAGACCTTCTTGACTAATGTCAGCCTTTATTACATGGAAGATATATTATTATATATACATGAGGGATTAGGGAGGTTAGGTCCCTAACACACAAGAAACAAGAGCCCCTTTAGGGTTGAGTGGTGGACTCAATTCATGTTTAACTTTGCATTTAGCCCAATTCCCAGAAACTTGCGTAGGAGAATTGTGGGGCCATTCACGGTACCGAATTTTGGGGCAGTGAGTGACATTTTCAAAGCATGGAAGGAAGCATTGGTTCACTGAAGGATCCATCGACATATAGTGCACCATAATCCATGGATAGTGGAGTGTAGTAGAGATATGGTGGATATAAAATGAATCCTCTTTTGCTTTAAATCATGTGAGGATGAGGTGCAATCCTAGGGTTGAAAGCGAAGCCAAATCTAAGATTTCAATCCAAATGGATTGATGAAGGATTATTGTTGATACAGATTTTATGAGAAGAACAAAATGAATACAGATTATTAACATATGTTTAACACATAATAACAGAGATACAGTAAAATTGGTTTTCTATTCAATAAGGAAATAAGATGAAACTGTAAAATGCAGCGGAAAACAAGCTTGTTGGAATGGTGGCGACTTATCTCTGAGAAGAGATGTGATGGCTACGCTCATTTGCAAGAACATGGTTACAATGAGGATTTGAAGTCCTTTTACAATAAATGGGAATGTAAAAAACCATAGACATCCAAAAACCTAACCCTAGGAGATGAAGCACTAAAATTCATGTGAGCCCAGTTTGTGTAAGTTAGTACATCAATTTTTCGGGGTCATAACTTTTTCATATGATCTTCGTTTTAGGTACATGATAGCTCGTTGGAAAGGTCCAACCAAGAAGAAAAAATTTTGAATGGCCCAAGTCAGTTCCTCTAGCATTCACCTACGACCCAAATTCCAAAAACACGTCGTTTAGAGCCTCAAAACGACCTCGGAAATTTGGAACCCGAAAAACTACCAAAAAATTGCCAAGGTGGAAAACTGTTTTTCGAGCTAGTGGAATAGGTGGGTGGAAACTGATATACACCTAGATCAATCCTCCCTCCTTAGGAAGCAATGGTCTCCATTGCATTGATTTCCCCCATCAGATGAGGAAATTTCTACTGAATTTGGCCATGGGTGACTTGAAAAAGACATGGTGGTTATTCTAAGGGCTATGATAGCCCCAGTCACAATTTTATTTAATACAAATAAGTGTACGATCCTAATTGAATAATGATGGTAACTATGATATGCATACGATAAAAGAATAAAGATATATTTAATAGATTATCTCTGCGTCACAATCAATGTTGGAGAATCAAGGAACTTTCATGTCCCCTAACACTTTTTTTTTTATTTGGGAAATTTGGGGTACATGTCAGGAGCACCAGTTTGATTCATTAATATGAAATATGGGACTTTGAGACTATGTATTGAAAATCGACAACTGAATAAAATGACAATTAAGAATAAGTATCCCTTAACCAGAATTAATGACTTCTTTGACTAGGTTGGAGGGGAAAAAATATTTTCTAAACTAGATTTAAGGTGTGGTTATCACCAAGTCAAAATAAAGGATGAAGATGTAAATAAAACAACTTTTAGAACACGTTATGGACACTATGATTTTTTCGTAACTCCATTCGGGCTTACTAACACACCAACAACCTTTATGTGCTTGATGAATAGTATATTCAACCAATATATCGATAAATTTATGTTGGCTTTTATCGATTATATTCCAATTTACTCAAAAAAATAAGAAGAACATGAAGAACATATGAAAATAGTATTGCATACTTTAAGGGAACATAAGTTGTATGCTAAGTTTGATAAGTGCAACTTCTACCAAAGAAAGATACAATACTTAGGACACATAATATTCGAAGATGGTATTGTTGTTGATCTAGAAAAGATAAAAATCCATTATGAAATGGCATATCCCTAAGGATGTAGCATACATCAAATTATTTATGGGAATTACCAGTTATTACCGGAGATTTATCGAAGGATTTTCTAAGATCGCATATTCGATTACCCCACTACAGAAAAAGGGGATAAAATTTACTTGGTCAAAAAAGTGTTAGGACAACTTTGATTAACTAAAAGGAGTGTTAAATACAACACCTATCCTAAAGTTAGCAAATCTCGATAAATAGTTTACAGTTTGTGTGGATGCAAGGAAAGAGGGATTAGGAGGACTACTGACACAAGAAAGACACATCATCTTTTGTGAATCACGTAAACTGAAAGAACATGAACGAAATTATCTGACTCGCGATTTAGAATTAGGAGTTGTAATTCATGCATTAAAAATGTGGCAACATTATTTAATGGGAAGAAAATTTATGTTATTAACTGGAAACAATGGTGTAAAGTATTTGTTCAGACAACCAGATCTCAACGCAAGCAAAGCAAGATGGTTGGCCTTTTCAAGTGAATTTGATTTTAAGGTACGACACATCAAAGGTAAAGAAAATAAAGTTGCAGATGCACTAAGTCGAAGTACTAATGGACTCTATGAAATAAGTATCGACAAAGAAGAAAATGACATTGAACATAGAATAAAGTTTTGCAAGCAATAATGAAAAAAATTACATTAAAACAACAACAAAATTGCAAGGAAATACATAAAAACTTCATAGAATGGATACCAATTTAGATAAAAATGGACTGTAAAAATACCAACTGTATGTACCTAATTCTGTTGATTTAAAGACAACAATTCTTGGTGAACTGCACAAAAAAACATATTTTCTTCACCCAAGATACCAGAAAACAATAACAGCCTTAACAAAAATGTTTTACTGGACTAACATGAAGAATGAAACAACTGAATATTTGTCTAAATGCTTAGATTGTCAATAGGTAAAGGTTGAACATCAACATCCAACAAATTTGTTACAACCTCTACCTATACCAAAATGGAAATGGGAGATTATATCGATGGACTTCATCACAGGTTTGCCTAAGAATCAAAGACAAAATGACTCGATTATGGTAGTGGTTGATAAAATACGAAAATTTGCACATTTTATACCTATGAAATCTACTTATAAAGCGATTAATATCGCTGAAATTTTTATGAAAGAAATATTTAGATTGCATGGAATTCCTATGATGGTAATTTCCAATAGAGATGTCAAATTTACGTCAAATGTTTGGAAGGAATTGTTTTCAGTATTATATACTAACTTGAATTTCAGCACAAGGTGCCATCCTCAAATGGATCAACAAATAGAATGAACAAACTAGATTATCAAAGACATGTTGCGAATGCACATAAGAATGAAACCAGCTAAGTGGGAGGAGTACCTGCACTTAGTTGAATTTTCTTACAATAACGGTTATCAGAAATCAACTAATATGAGCCCTTTCAAAGCATTATAAAGAAGGAAATGCACAACCCCGATTAGTTGGGATAATCCAGTGAACAAGATTATGGTGGGACCATAAATGCTCCATGAGATGGAAAGGATGGTCAAAAGTGTACAACGGAATTTAAAAGAGGCCTATGACCGACATAAAAGCTACATAGATTGAAAAAGAAGACATCAATAATTTCAACTTGGAGAAAATGTATATCTAAAATTCAAAGCAAGAAGGAGTTCTCTAAAGATAGGAAGTTGTTCAAAGTTGGCACCAAGGTTTTGTGGCCCATTTGAGATTTTAACTCGAATCAGACCTGTGGCATATCAACTAGCACTCCCTGCAAATTTAAAAGTTCATAATGTTTTTCATGTTTCATTATTAAAAAGGTATATTCATGATCCTCCTCACATCATTGATTGGAACATGGTGAAGGTGGAACTATAAGGAGAGTTCCAAGATGAACCTCTTCCCATTCTAGACAGGAAACAAACAATATTGCAGAACAAATCCATCACCCAGGTAAAAGTGCAATGGAAGCACTTTAGTCGTGTGGAGGCCACTTGGGAATTGGAAGAATATATGATAAAATGTTATCCAATTCTATTCTGAGAGAGGAATGAACACTGAGGACAATGTTGTGCTTAAGGGGGAGAGGATGTAACATCCTCAAAAAGTAGAAAAAATATTTCTATTCTGAATTTTGAAATAATTTTTTGTTTTTGGAAAATTAGAATTTGGAAATTATTTTCCGTTTATGGAAAATACGAATTTGAATTTTTTTATTTTTTAATTAATTATTTGATAACTGTTGGGAAAAGATTTGACTTGCCCAACTATCCTATTTTATTGGACACATGTATGAGACAAACTTTTAATAAAATTAATGTTGGAAGCCGAATGGAACAACCACATTAAAAATAGTTGATCATGACTCCATGAGTGGGGAACAAGTATGAGTTACCTCAAGGATGATTTTTACAAGTGGAAGAAGTTTAATTTGACAACTAGTGGCCCCTAAAAATCATGGATTTATAAATTTTATAAATTCCCCAAGGAGGGAAAGAAACGAAAGACCTAGGCACACGATTATATACAGCATATGTGGCAAACAAGACATTGCTTAGTATGTTGGGAAAGGATTGAGAATTGGTTGTTATTATGAGAATTTGTAGTGTGAGGCAATGCNNATGCATATTTTGATCTGTTGATGGTGACTATAGATGAGGAGGATAATTTATATTCACCCTTATGGACTCATGGTCAGGATAGGGGGTGATCAGGGCAAGTAACTGTGGATTTTATTTTCTATGGTTGGGTGGAACATGGATGTTCCTTTTGTTTTCTAGAATTAGCTTACTTAGATATGTATCTCAATGATGAATTTCATTATTGATGTTATATTTTATGTTTTGCTACAATATAATAATATTGGTAATATTGTTTATCTAAAATATGATTGTCATATCTGTACATTTGGCTATATATATAGGTATGCATATAGAAATAAATAGAAAACTATGTGTATATTCCTATTGACCATTAAGAATCTATATTTTGATTTATGTTTGAATCTGTACATAATTGAATATTGCAAAAATTAAAGAAATCATATTGTATTGTTAATATACTACTATCATGGTGAGAATAGGTGGAAAGAATAAAGTCCAAGTACCTTATTTATTTACATCTATTACTCAAAAAGATTGTGGATAGAATAAACCTCATACTGTCTTGCAACAAGTAACTATTATAGTCAATAGGTCTTTCTCCAAACATTACAGTTGGGGTACCATAGGACCCAAGATTTCCATAACCTTTGTGCTTCTAAAAACATATCTCTCTTAAATGTAAAATGAGCTACATGAAAATGCCCGCAAATTCTCACAACGACTCGTGGAAGAAGATGGAAATCAAATACCTTTTATGGACATGTGGAGTGCCTCACCAAGTGTATGGGGCACCTCCCAAACCTGTAACAAATAGACAAATGATATTTAGTAAATTATTAAAGTACAAAATTGCTAAAATTGCAAAAAAGTAAAGAATTTAAATTACTTAACTTGGGTTTCAATGCTTAAGGAGGCATCCTCACCATCTTTCGAAGCCACCAATCCAAGATAGAGGAGGGAAGTGGGTGATTTGTTCACCGGATTGGTTCCCTCGCAATACAAAAGGGACCCATCATCAGTGTTTATACTTGTGAAACTTTAACATATTGTGCAAGCAGAAGCATAAGAAAAATCTTTCATTTAAGAACATAAATGATGATAACCTGTAGGAATTAAAATAAATTAAAATGGATACCCAAATTTATTTATTATTTTTTAATCAGAGAATAGTACTTGCAAGGATGAATTAAATATCTTAAACAAAGTCCCTTTATTACACAGGCTAGCCAACGAATCTTAGCAAAATTCTACAAGTATTATTCCAAAGAGAGTGTACAAGAGAAAACCCATACTGTAATGAATTAATCAAACAGAGAATGATTATTCAATACATGGTGAACTCTAACAGAGGTAAACGATCAAACAATACACATAAATTTAACAAGAAGTTAAAGTGTGATACAACTATGTGTGAGTCTGTTCTTTTTTGTACACATAATGGTTTAAAACCCTGCGGCTCAACCTCATAGCGACAAGGTATCTTATGCATGCAAGTAAGAGACACCTTTATTACTGAATTCAAGAATTGTATTGTTAAAATCAAATAAGGTTTTACGATGGGTCTCTGTCAACTGATCACGAGGGTTTAGTAATTAACCGAGAAACTATGTCCTCTCGACAGAGATACCCTTTGTGTTTTCAAATTGGTGAACTTAATCCCATTTCAAATAACATCCTTACTTTTCAACAATCAAGAGTGATTTGACAGAGTAGTTATCACATAATGCAAGTTAAACACAGTTGAACAAAAGGATGGGCATGGGACTAATTGGCAAGTTTGAATTAAACATTGCCCATTACACAGTGAATTTATCACTTATACAGTAAGCTTCCAGAAAACAACATTTATACAATAATTCATCCTTAAAGGAACATGAGTCTACATCATGGTACATACCTAAAACCAAACCAAAACTTACAAGGGTTTATAGTTTTTGCAACCACAAGCAAACTGAGAGTAACCCAAAGGTTTATGGTATGGAAGACCGAGAGTTTTGTAAAATAATCACAGAACCCAAGTAGGTGTTGGACTATGTAAAGGACCCTAGAAAAACATAGTAACATTATAACAGAATGGGATATGGAAGACACTGTCGAAATAACAGAACGAGACTTGGAAACTTACTTAGCGATCCCTTCAATGCGATATCAACATAACAGAGAGTGGTGTATGGAAATGCATTATACAAAGCTTGACCCAACATGGTAAAGTATTTACTTACATATCGAAATCCATAATACAGATCTCGACCCATCATAGTAAACATTACTTATATATATAGAAGTGAATTATACAAAGTTCGACCCAACATAGTAAACATATTGCACACCATGGAATGCATTATATAGAGCTCGACCCAACATAGTAAACATATTGCACACCATGGAAATGCAGTATACAGAGCTCGACCAGAAAAAGTAAACACATGGAACACCCATGGAAATACATTATACAGATCTCAACCAATACCAAAATATAATGTAAATAAATGTGTATTATAAATCAATATTCCAGACCAAGAACTCTCGTAGCACAAAGAGTACGCATACAACAAGATCTGGTTAAATCTTATTAATAGAAGAATGTATTTTCCCAGGCACAAATGAAAAACCCTATTGAACCAATGAATATGGAATATGATATATAGAGGGAAGAATCTTACCGTATACAATCCGAGGGTAAATTTGAAAGACAATGACCTCCATGTCGCAAAGGAAATTGGATAAATGCCTTGACATTAGTCCTAACGAGAGAGACGAGAATAATATCAAAGCATGTGGCCATCCCATGACCACTGTGACACTAGCACAATCCCTTAACCCTACTATCATGGAGAAAAACACATAGAAAACCAAAAATTGATTCAAACAAATATGATGCTAATGGTATCGCTTACCTTCCGATAGTTGAGAAGGATGGAGTGTACACCAGCCTCTCGATGCCATGTGAAGTCAGTTGAGATGGAAAGCCTATAATGGCTCTTCCCTACAAAAACGTCGGGTCTGGAATCCAAGGTGACCTACCACCATTAATGGTTACAACCAACTTAATGCACAAGGCTAGGACTAGACTGTCCAATGACCTATTCTATTCCTTGTCTAGTATGTTCCCCCCAGGTTAGAGTTTGTAGAGTGCCTATGGAAAAGGGGTTTCCTTGTGTTATAGCTCTTTGATATATGTGCGAGGTCAAATAATAGTACTCATCCCAATATCTTAGGGAACCAACAAAGGAGGATAGAACATACTCTTATCCATACTACCCAATTACCCAGGTACTAGAGAGTATCTTCCCAAGTGTTGTTGTTGGTGGCACTATAGAAATCACATGGAAGATCAATTGATCTAGTGATGGTTTTTGGAGACCTAGGGGACTCTCAACATACTTATCGGTACATGGGAGTGATGGTCATGTACATATTTTGTCTGATGTAGTACTACTCAAGGGGTAACAACAAGGGTTATAGAGGTTTCCAACAAGGGAGAAACTTCGGTTTCTAGGAAACCCCCTTAATTCGTCTATATCTCCTACATGTAGTTTTCCCCACCACAATTTTACCCATTGAACAACAGATATTGATGCTTTAAAGATGTCAAAATTACATGTCTCTACCCTAGAAAATATTTACCCACAATTCCTGCCAATGAAAGTGCTATAATACCACTTATAAGGTATGATTTGTAATATAATATGCAGAAATAGGAATGTTCAATAGATATCAATGGAACAGTAAAATGTTGAGAAGACAAATACTAGAAACAATACCTTTATTCAAAGAAAACAATGTTCACTTGCCTCTTCGAGGACAAAAACTCCATCCAAGCAGAGATATATTACAATAACTCTCAATAAAAATATTTCCCATGCTTCCTACTCTTATTTATACTAATTATATCTTCTAAAGAAAATTCTAGACAAAGATCTTTCTAGAAGCAGATTCTTCTATTAGGTCTTCTTACATTTACTTTTTTCATATTTATTAAATAGACCTTCTTGACTAATGTCAGCCTTTATTACATGGAATATATATTATTATATATACATGAGGGATTGGGGAGGTTAGGTCCCTAACAAACGAGAAACAAGAGCCCCTTTGGGGTTGAGTGGTGGAGTCAATTCATGTTCAACTTTGCATTTAGCTCAATTCCCAGAAACTTGCGTAGGAGAATTGTGGGGTCATTCACGGTACCGAATTTTTGGGCACTGAGTGACATTTTCAAAGCATGGAAGGAAGCATTGGTTCACTGAAGGATCCATCGAAATCTAGTGCACCATAATCCATGGATAGTGGAGTGTAGTGGAGATCTGGTGGATATAAAATGAATCCTCTTTTGCTTTAAATCATGTGAGGACAAGATGCAATCCTAGGGTTGAAAGCGAAGCCAAATCTAAGATTTCAATCCAAATAGATTGATAATGGATTATTGTTGATACATATTTTATGAGAAGAACAAAATGAATACAGATTATTAACATATGTTTAACACATAATAACAGAGATAGAGTAAAATTGGTTTTCTATTCAATAAGGAAATAAGACGAAACTGTAAAATGCGGCGGAAAACAAGCATGTTGGAATGGTGGCAACTTATCTCTGAGAAGAGATGTGATGGCTATGGTCATTTGCAAGAATATGGTTACAATGAGGATCTAAAGTCCTTTTACAATAAATGGGAATGTAAAAAACCCTAGACATCCAAAAACCTAACCCTAGGAGATGAAGTGCTAAAAGTCATGTGAGCCCAGTTTGGGTAAGTTAGTACATCAATTCTTCGGGGTCATAACTTTTTCATATGATCTTCATTTTAGGTACACGATATCTCGTTGGAAAGGTCCAACCAAAAAGAAAATTTTTTGAATGGCCCAAGTCAGTGCCTCTAGCATTCACCTGCAACACAAATTCCAAAAACACGTCGTTTAGGGCCTCAAAACAACCCCAAAAGTTTGGAACCCGAAAAACTACCAAAACATTGCCATGGTGGAAAACTATTTTTCGAGCAAGTGGAATAGGTGGGTGGACATTGATATACACCTAGATCAATCCTCCCTCCTTAGGAAGAAATGGTCTCCATTGCATTGATTTCCCCCATCAGATGAGGAAATTTCTACTGAATTTGGCCCCGGGTGAGCCACTTGCCTTGGTTGAGGAGATGCCCTACTTTGATGACTCGATAAAGATGGATCCTTTGTTATCGAGTGCCCTTGATCTATGTGTCCAAAATTTGATCATTGGATGGCTATTGTATGTAGTCTAGGTTGAGCTCTGTTGGTTTCAATTGTTCTTCTACTTTTGAGGTGTCAAACAATGGTGGGAAATAAGGCCGAAGGAGATCCATGTTGAACATTGGGTGAAGGCCAAGGAAAGGAGGAATGTTGATCTCAAAAGCATTATCCCCCATAGCCTTGGTGATGGTGTATGACCCACAATGGAGTGGGAAAATCTTCCGATGAGGTCTTGTAAGGCGTTCTTTCTACAAGTGAAACCAAACTTTGTCACCCACCTGAAGCTTATGTGGCACCTGATGTTGATCATGGCCTTGCTTGTACTTTTCATTGGACTTCTGTAGGATGTCCTGAACCTATTGGTAGATGTGATGGATCCACTCAATGAACCAGGTGGATTTTTCAGCTTTAGTTGGAGCAGGAGATGATTCGATCGAGGTGAATGCAAGGGGAAGTGCAACATATATTTAACCCAATGGTTGGAACCCAACCCCACCTGAAAGGGGTTGTGGTTGATTGAGCTATACAAAGCTTAGTTGTAGCTATGTTGGACATAGGGAAGACTCTCACCCCATGTGTGAGGGTTCTTGTAATTATACATGTGCAGAATATGCACCATCATTTGATTTATGACCTAAGTTTGGTCATCTGTCTGGGGATGGAAGGTCATGGATTTGGTGAGATTGGTGTCCAACAATGACTAGAGGCTTGACTAGAATGTGCTGAGAAATCGACTGTCCTGATATGAGATAATGGTTTGTGGGATTTCAAAATGTATTGAGACTTGATCAAAGAAGAGCTTGGCAGTGGCCTCTATTGTGATTCTCTTCTTGCAGGAAACCAAAATTGTCATCTTAGAAAATAAATCAACAAAAAAAAAACACAGTCATTTCTCTGTTTGGTGGACAGGAGGCCTGACATGTAGTCCATTGAGATGGATTCCCATGGCCTTTCAAGAGTAGGAAGAGGGGTGTACATGCCCTTTTTCTTAGTGGTGGTTTTGGAAATATCACAGGTAGTGTAGGACTTGATATACTTATTGACCTCCTATTGAATTTTCATCCAATAGAAATGTGTTTGTAGCATCGCCATTGTCTTTTCTATGCTGAAGTGTCCTGCCACCCGATTGGAGTGGACTTCCTAAATCAGCTTCGCTCGTTTGCTTGATGGAATACGGTTATGGCCCAGTTGACACAACAACTCATCCTAAATATGGAAATTATCGACAACTACATTTGCACCCAAGATTTGGTAGGTTGTGGCAAAATCTAGGTCTATCTCATAGAGTTGGGGCCATCCAGAGGTCTCATGGCTGCAAGATTCTAGCACCATGGTGAGTGTCGCGACTAGTGGTTTGTTGAGGCTATTAATGACATGGTTGGTGCTTCCTATTTTATACTTGATGTTGAGGTGGAATTGTTGCAAGTATGTGGACCACTTTTGATGGAGGTCATTCTGTAATTTTCCTTATGTTTGCATGAACTATAGTGGATTATGATCAGTGTGGATGATTATCTCCTTCCCAAGAATGTAATTTTTCCACTAGTGGTAGGCTTGCATAATGGACTACATTTCTTTGTCATAAGTAGGTTACTTATGGAGAGAATTTGATAGTGTCTCACTATGATAGGCCACAAGGTGTCCATGATGAGTGAGAAAGATGCCCACAACAAAGTCTAAATCATTTGTATCGATATCAAAGGGTTGTTGCAGGTCTAGTAGTTAAAGTACTAGGGCTTAGCACAAGCACTGCCTCAAATCATCGAATGCTTTTTTTTGGGACTGACCCCATGCAAATTTCACATTACCACCACCCTTGGTTATTTGGCTAACAGCTCATGAAATATGGGATAATCCCAACATGAACCTGTGGTAGAAATTGGCAAGGCCCAAGAAGCTCTGAAGCTCAGTGAGTGTGGTTGGGGTTGTCCAGTCACAGATGACTTAGGTATTGGCTGGATCCACATGTATGCCATGTTGATCAATGATGTAGCCCAGGTAATGGACCCTGTCCATGCTAACAGAGCATTTTCCAAGTTGGCATATAGCTTGTGTTGTCGTAGGGTGTGCAGAACCTACTGAATATGTTGCAAGTTTTCTACCCAAGTCTTTGTGTAAATGATAATGTCATCTGGATACACCACTAAAAAATTATTAGTGAATGGTCATAGGATATCATCCATCATCCTCATGAAAGTGGTTGGATCTTTTATCAAACCAAAGGGCATGACCAACCATTCAAAAAGGCCTTCCTTTGAATCAAAGGAAGTCTTCCATACATATGTCTGTTCTATTGGGACCTGGTGGTAGCCAGACTTTAGATCAATCTTATTGAAGTATTTGGCCCCTGTGAGTTGATCAAGGAGGTCGTTGATTCGAGGAATTGGGTACCAGTTTCTGACTGTGATTTTACTCAGAGCTCGATAATCAATACAGAGTCACCAAGTTCCATCTTTCTTCTGTACCAGCACAATTGGGCTCCCACAAGGTGATGAGCTAGGATGGATGTGCCCCTTGTGGACCAGTTCTTGGATTTGTCGCTTCATCTCCTCATTCTCTAACAGAGAGTGGAGATAGACTGGCCCATTGGGTAGTGGTGCATTGGGGGTCAGATTGATGGGGTTCTTGACCTGACACTGTAGAGGTACCCCTGTAGGTGAGGAGAAGTTATCCGAGTATTCTTCCATGAACTTATATACTTATTTATTCTATGTGGAGAGGTCAGCCGTAGAGACCCTGGATGTGGATATGATCTTTCACTCATTCTGAGAGAGAATCACAAAGAAGAAAAACTTCCCTATATGAGAGATGACTTTCCTTCATTGCTTGACAAAGATCAAGGAAATAACACTAGGTGGGACTGCCTTGGGTATCTTGTACAATTTCCTATTCAAAGTAGTAATAACACTGTGAGGCCTAGACTCATATACATCATGACGTTTCTATAAATAAGGTTGGCCCAAAATAACATCACAAACTTTGAGAGGAGAAACATCACACAATACCTCGTCTTTGAAGAGCTTGATGTTTTACAAAATTCAACACTATTGGCTGAGGCAAAGATCACTTCCTTGGTGGAGCCATCCAATGGTGTAGGTTTGTGGATGTGGCATTGTTGGCAGGGATGTTGAAATAATGTAACTGCGAAGAGCATTCTTATTATTT
>CBVK0100099421.1:0-25360 GCA_900067695.1 Picea abies | reverse complement strand
TTAGGTCAATCCCTTCACTTAAGGTTCCTCAACGAGAGGGTTAGGGTTTTGTTACTACATCAAATATATTCTCCAATATTGACTTGAGGTCAGGCTATGATCAAGTGAGAATAAAAAAAGAAGACACTAGAAAAACAACCTTTGGGACAAGGTATGGACACTATGAATTTGTGGTGGTTCCTTTTGGATTAACAAATGCACTGGTTATATTTATGTGTCTGATGAATGGGGTGTTCATAGATTTCCTGGATAATTTCTTAATTTTATTATTGGATGATATTCTTATCTATTCCAAAATAGAAGAAGAGCATGAACGACATTTGAGGATGGTGCTACAAGTGTTAAGAGAACACCAATTGTATGCAAAATTGAGTAAATGCACCTTATAACAAAGGGAGATTCATTATTTAGGTCACATTGTTTCAGAAGAGGGCATAGCAGTGGATTCAGAAAATATTGAAGCAATCAAGAGTTGGATAGCGCCAACAAATATTTCAGAAGTTAGATCATTTATGGGTCTAGCTGGTTACTATAGGAGATTCATTGGAGGATTCTCCAAAATTGCACATCCAATAACATATTTACAAAAAAAAGGAGTAAAGTTTGAATGGAGTGTTAAATGCGAAGAAAATTTTTCAGTGCTTAAAGGATTTGTTAACTAGTGCACCTATTTTAAAAGTTGCAGATCCAGATGAGGATTTTGTTGTGTGCACAGATGCATGCAAGGAAGGGATCGGTGGAGTCCTTATGCAAAATGGACATGTAATTTGTTATGAGTCTAGAAAGTTGAAGGAACATGAAACAAATTATGCCACACATGACTTAGAGTTAGTAGCTATAATACATGCCTTAAGTATGTGGAGGAATTACCTCATGGGCATAAAATTTGAATTACCGACAAACTATATTGGTATGAAATATTTGTTGGAATAGACAACACTAAATGCTAGACGAGGTAGATGGTTGGAATTTCTTAGTGAATATAACTTTGATATCAAGCACATAAAGGGAAAAGAGAACAAGGTGGTTGATGCACTTAGTAGAAGGGTGTATAAAATGCATGTTACATCCATTAGTATGTACATGACAGATTCAAAAGATAGAATTCTAGATGCTATAACAACAAATCAACATTATGTGCAAGTTAAAGAAATCTTACAACAAAATGATATACAACACAAATGTAAGGATTGTAAGATCTAAGAGGATGGAATCCTCATATTTTGGAACAAATTTTATGTTCCCAAATCTCATAAATTGAGAAATTTAGTCCTAAATGAGATGCATAATGTGTCATATGTTGGACATCCAGGATATCATAAAACTCTTACAATTTTAAGAGGACAACATTTTTGGCCTGGTATGAAGAAAGATGTCACTAGTTATTTGGCTAGATGCATGGAATTTCAAAAGGTAAAGGCTGAGCACAAACATCCAGCAGGGTTGTTGCAGCCATTTCCCATTCCTGAATGGAAATGGGAAGTTGTTACTATCGATTTCATTACTAAATTTACTAGGAGATCAAGCCAACATGATTCCATGATGGTAGTGGTGGACAAGGTTACAAAGTTTGTACATTTTATTATGATAAAAGTAACTCATAAGGTAGCCAATATTGCAGAAATTTACATGAGAGAAATTGCTAGGCTACATGGAGTGCCTAAGGAAATAGTGTCATATTGAGATCCCAAGTTCACTCACAATTTTTGGAGGGGATTGTTTAAGGGATTTGGGACAAATTTAAATTTCAGTACAACATATCACCTAGAGTTAGATGGGAAGACAGAAAGAATTAATCGAATAATTGAATATATATTGAGAATGTATATAATGGACAAGCCTTCTAAGTGGGAGGGTTGTATCCATTTAGTTGAGTTTGCATACAACAATGGGTATCAGGAATCATTGAGGATGAGCCCATTTGAATCTTTGTATGGTAGAAAATGCAACACACCAGTAAGTTAGGATAACCCAATAGACATAGTCATGACTAGGCCCGAGTTGTTAAAGGAAATTGAAGAACATATGGTAAAGATCAGGCAAAATTTGAAAGTTGCACAAGATTGACAGAAGAGATATGATGATAACAAGAGAAAAAATAGAGAATTCAATGTGGGAGAGCATGTATTTTTAAAAGTTAAAGCCAAGAGAAGCTCGTTGAAACTAGGAAGTTGCCCAAAGTTTTTAGTGAGATATTATTGGCCTTTTGAGGTCTTAGAAAAGATAGGACCAATTGCATACATGATAGAATTACCTACATCTATAAGAATCCATAATTTGTTCCATGTGTCTTTATTAAAAAAGTATGTGCATGATCCTAATCATGTGATTGAATGGAATGCGATCTAGGTGGAACACAAAGGGGAGTTATCGGTGGACCTAGTGCACATCCTGAATCAGAAGGTCAAAGTGCTCAGGAATAAATCCATAGCATTGGTAAAGATCCAATGGACCTATCATAGTCCTAAATATGCTACATAGGATCACAAGGAAGTCGTGCGGGAAACATACCCGCAATTTTTTTCAAATTTTGAAGAAAACCAAATGTACATTTGTACATAAGAGAATGAAGACTCCATTTTGACAGCTAAAGTTGCTAGACCCACAACTCTGAGATTCATGTCCAACCAATGAGGGGTTGAGTTGAAAAGGGAGTTGTTGGTTGGAATTGTTGTGTGAGTCATTAAGTTAAGGAATTATCAAGTATTTTGATGCAATGTTTTATATATGTCAATGTATAAACTATATGGTTATGTGCACTAAGGAAAGTGAAGTTTGTAGGGGGAGGGTAATGTAACATCCCATTTTCAAACCCTAAACTAGTGATGTGTATTTTAAATGTAGTATGTGGTCGAGAGCAAAGCGATGTATATTGTAAATGTGATGTATGGTCGAGAGATAATATGTAAATGATGTAAATTGAAATATAATGAATGAAATGTATCACCAGCTGCAAACAGACACAGACGAATATTGGGGGCTAAGTATCCACAAGAGAGGGAAGGGGTCTAAGTGGGGAGAACTACCCATGCCTATTAAACCAAAACCCATTTGTCATTTCCTTCAAAATTATCCTTACCATGAACCTTCCATTAGTTGTTGAGTGTTCTAGAGCCCAATAATTGAATTCATGCAAGAGGGTAGGTGTGAGAATCACTTCCCATAGTTATTGAGAGCATGGGGTTTGAGTATAATCAGCTTGGGGAAGTGTGAAAGTCAAGAAAGCAAGAGAAAGAAAGGAAATCCGTATGGGTAGGAGACCAAAATTATGCATTCACGTTTCTGCATAGAGAGTTGTTTTTACATGGATTTTTCTGGCTAGCAATGGATTTTTGAGTGTGGGAGATTATAGGAAGTTGGTGTAGACATGTTTGGATACTTATTGGAGCTATAAATTTGTGGAGAAAGAGGCAGTGTGCCTGGGAACGACAAGTTGTTCAAACATTTTCCAAGCAACATGTGTTTTGGTTGCTGGGAGAATTTGTGTTGCAATTGTAGAATTCTTGAAGTCCCAGCAAGTAGAATTCATGTCCAACCTATATTGGAATCCTTGGAGGGGAGTGGAAAGGCTTGAGGGATTGTGAGTAATGAAGGGAGATTATATTCCTTGGGTTGTGCAGTTTGAGGGGAAGTGTGTTGGTGGAATGTAATGAGCTCAGAGTTTAACTATTGAAAGGGGGGACATTAGCCATATTTAGCGACCACCATCTCTTGTGGATTCATAGCCCCAGCTTTGGGGTGTCTTGCTATTGAGAAATTGAACAACAAGGATACAGTCAGGAGGAACATATGTCTTCTACAGCGGGTTGCGATAAGTGTTTGTTTATTGTAATGATGTGTTAAATGCTTATATATAATTGTTGTGCATTTTACTCTGAGTTGTATTTGACTAATGTTGCTTACTGTGAGCATAAAGATGAATTCATGTCTTTATTTTATGGTTGAATATTGTTGTATGTATTTAATTTTTTTTATGCACAATAAGAGTATGTATGTGTGTGTGTGTGTTTATTGAGTATGGACAATTGAATGAAGTTGAATTTCATGTTGTGTGTTAATTTATGCATTTACATTTAGTATGAGGAATTTTGGTGAGTCATTTTAGTAGTGATGTGGACCAGCTGGGGGTTGGGTAAGTTACAACACATATTCCATACAACATAAAATACCTCTCCATTGGGATGGGTCTTGATACATCATATACATGTATCCCTTCCCATCATTTCTTAAATTCATCGATCAATGGTTGGAGGTAGACATCCATTCTCTTCACTTTTATTCTACTTGGGACTATAAGAGCCAACATAATATGTTCATTCTTCACTGAAAACCATGGGGGTATTTTTATTGATCACTACCACTAGATAAACAAAATATTTGTTTTTTTAGAGGGAATATTATGGGTTAACTCCATCCATAGATATACTCAATCGTAGGCTCTTTACTTCATCCTTGTATTTATCGAGCCATGTATCTTCTATATGCTTCAAGAATATTGAATCTACTAGTATTTGCATAACTCTCAACTCCCTTCTATGTGAGGCATGCCACCCCTTCAACATGGCTAATTTTTGCAATGAAAAACCCTTTGAATCCTTGGAATTATAGGCACGTGCCTCGCTATCTTATGAGGAGAACCATGTTCCTTACCCTTTTTATTTCTTTATGGTACCTACCATGTCCACATTATAGAAATATCTCTTTTCCTTTATATTCATTTATGTATACAATTGATCTGAAATATACTGACTTGATTGCAAATTATAAATGTGAATTAACTTGACTCAATATTAAGGATTAATGAAATTTCTTGCAAATTGAAATAGAATAAAAATATAGATTAAATAACAAAGACAATCAACACGGGTTGATAACAAAGTTCACTCATCCTAGGATACATATCTAGGTCCGCTTCCAATGAGTGAGTGCTCCATTAATGATGTCCAAATGCTTAATTACATCAAATGGTCTCCATCCTGCTCAAAACTTGTCTTTGGCCTCTTTAGGAAGGCTACAACATTCTTGTGAAGAACTTTCCCTTCTTTTCCTACACTTAAAAAGGCCTAAAATTGTTCACTCTTCATTTTACATAGCATAACAACACTTTAAAAAACGATATTGAGTGAATCCTTTCAAATGCCCATGTCCTTGGTGCAATGGTAAAGTGTCTAGTTATAATACAATAGGTCGCATGGTTGAATCCTTGGTCGGTTGGATTTTATGGACTATAGAATATATGCAATTCAAAAAAAAAAAAATTGAATTCCATAATAAGTAACAACCATGGCGTATTGGTTTCATGAGGTTGTTTCGGTGGAGATCGCAGTGTTAAACCCACAGACCTCACCCTTTGGCTTATAGTTACAAAAAACCACTTTAATTAAAATATTTAGGCAATCTATTATAGGTTATACGATTTGGAACGTTGGTAATATAGTTGGTTTGTTGCGGTGAGGTTGGGGGTTCGTTTCACCCTCCCGACCATTTCAGAGATGATAATACCCTTTTGGGAAAATCAAGGCTACCATGTGGTAGCCATGTCCTTGCACAGTCAACTTCCTGCGTCAGCATGCCACATCAACCTATCGTACTATCAATTCAAACTACCACATCATCAACCACGTCAACCTGCCCCGTCAACCTCCATATGCCCAGTCAACATCTGTATGGTCTAGTTAGTATGCCACATTAGCATATGTATGGTCTAGTAAGCATGCCACATCGGCATCCATACGGACCAATCAACATGCCACATCATCATCCATATGACCCAACCAACATGTCATGTCAACATTCATATAGCCAGATGTCATTTCCATAGTACAATGTGTCACGTTTGTACTTCCTGCCTGTGATGATGCCATGTGTCCACCCAGTCTTTTTGCCTATTTTGCCAAAAATTCAGAACATAATAACTTTCTCATACAATGTTTGTTTGAGTCCGTTCAAGTTTTGTTGGAAATATCTTGTCGAGCTCTTAGACATGATGACATTTTCATCATCATTTGACAACATCAATTTTTATCAGTCACAATATCCACCAATTTTTATCAGTCACAATATCCACCTATATCATTCCTCCCTACTGAGAAGCTTTTGGACCACCAAAAGTCTGGTTCATTCATAAATGAAGTGAGGGTATTGTCTGTTGGAGATAATTCATGCACACCTAGTATTTTTTTTTCCTAAGGATTTCCCTATGTTTATTAGTCATTATCCAGTCTCCTATAGTTTAGGGAGAATATTCCTCTAGCAGAATATTCTCTTCAGTTCACACTTTAGTTTTATCAGTTGAGTGAAGTCTAGATGCCACATTGGTATTATCACCATGCATCATTGGGATCATCACCAGCTAATGTGCATTGTCCTCGGGATCATCACCATACTAGTAAATTACTCATGATTCCCTAATCTCCTCCTCACTTCAGTATGTTTCATTTAGTTAACTAAAGACTAGAGACTAGTTAACTCAGACTAGGTGGCAGTTCACTCCTGTAACTTCCTGAGAGACTGGACTAGGTGGAAGTTTACTCCCATAGCTATTGTTGTTTGTCCAAATCACTCTATAAAACAACTATGGAGAAATGCCTTCTCCTCCATTGTGCATTAGTTGAGTTATATAGAGTATATCATGTGTAAATTATCATTCATTCATTTGGTTAATGAGAATTCTTCCATTCTTTCTCTCCTGCTTCTCTTTTCTCATATTTTCTCTGTAAATTGTGTATGTCATTTTCTAGCTATATCTATTAGGTTCAGGTTCAACACATTTACATGGTATCAGAGACGACAAAATTCTATGGAAAAGACACACCAAATTATTTTCGCAGGTACCGAAGATTGAAGACAACGGAAAAATGGAATTTCCAAAAGAATTCATTCCTACACCATACAATTTCTTTGCATGGAAAGAGAAGATGATAATGTATCTTCGAGGAAGAGGATTATACAGGTTAACCATGAACAAAAAAACCGAATCAACATCATCCATAGAAAAATATAAGTATCTAAATCGAATGGATGAAGCATTTGGAACTATTTGCAGTCTCATTTCTACTGAACTCCTCTTTCACATATCCTCCTGTAAAACCCCCAATGAAGCCTGGACCACCATGAAAGGGATTTTTCACAAATAGGATGAGATGAGGGGAGACATGCTTGAGGTGGAATTGCTCACTTTGGATCCAAAAACCTTCGACAATTTCCAAGATTTCTTTACCAAATATAAGGATTTGTTGTCGCAACTCAAGGCTTGCGGGGTTAATAAATCTAAGGAGTAGAAACAAATGGTTCTTACCATTCTCTCCAAAATTGGTTTGGAATACTTAGTTTTTTTATCTACATTTAATTCAGTTAGGCTCACCTCTGGAGCCACCTGGACGATTCCCTCTCTTGAGGCCTTTATCAAGTCTCTAACACGAGAGCAGAACAAGCTCATCAATATAGGAAAAATCAAAGGCCCAAAGCTGCATGCACTTACTATGCAATATGGTAGTGGTATTCAATGTCAGAAATCTAAAGATAGAGACAAAAGGAAAGAACATGAAAATCCAAAGAAGGAAGGGTAATCAAAACCATTCAATGATGCCTCTAGATCCAAAGGTGGAAAGGGAAGAAAAGGGGAGAAATGCACTTACTACCATAAAGGATTCCATCCATAATCTGCATGCATGCAGAAACAGATAGATCAAATGGCCCAAACACTTCAGCAAAACAACCTTGGAGATAGCATCCCCGAGGGTGCCAAGAAGAAGAAGCCAAAAGATCATAATCTCAAGAAAGCAAATTCTAGCCATGCTTTGATTTCCATCAACTCCTTTCCTAATGCTTGGATCATAGATTCAGGTGCATCACACCACATGGAAGCCACACATGAATTATATTATTCATTGGATGCATGAAAATTTCCTCCTATTCTGATGGGGGACAACTCTCCAGTTAAGATTACTGAAAAAGGAAGAATTGAACTCACAAACGGAAGCTTCGAGAATATGATACATGTTCACAAAAATTCTGTCAATCTTCTCTCCATGTATCATATGAAGCAATCTAGCACCGAAAATAGATTCATATTCAGACTTGATGTAGTGGATATCTATGACATGGAAGCCAATTCTAGGGTTGCTACGGGTGAGGTAAATCATCAATCTAGACTCTACACATTTTTTGAATTTATTGAACCAGATTTTGCATTACTGCTTACCCATGCTGATGAAAGAAGTGGGATATGGCACGAAAGGTTCGAGCATTTAAATTTCATATATATACAACAACTTGGAAAGAAGGGAATGGTTGATGGTCTACCTGACATCCACTTCTCCAAAGGAATTTGTGAGGGATGTGTTCTTGGAAAACACCCTCAAGAGAAATTTGACAAAGGAAAGACTCAGAAGGATTCCTTTCCTTTAGATCTGATCCATAGTGACCTCATGGTCACTTTTCTGCATCCATAAATTAGTAAATAAAGGTACATGCTCAGTTTTTTTTATGATTTATCATGCTTCACATGGATTTTCGTCTCAGGAAAAAATTAGAGGTCTTTCAACACCTCAAATATTTCAAAGCCCTTGTTGAGACATATTCAGGAAATAAAATCAAAGTCCTATGAATAGATAATGGAGGAGATTATTTTAAACATGAGATACATAATCTTTTTCATGAGGCCGGGATTTAGTTGCAACACATGGTTCCCTATACTCCGCATCAAAACAGAGTTGTTGAGCGGAAAAATAGATCTCTAAAAGAGAGAGTATCTTGCATGCTACATGCAAAGTCACTTCCACAAAGATTATGGGCTCAAGAACTTGACTATGAAACCTACATCCAAAATATATCTCCCTGTATATTTGTCAAGGATAAGACCCCCTACGAGGCTTGGAGTGGCCTCAAACTAGAAGTGACCCACTTTCGTATTTTCAGTTCATGTGCATGGGCTAGGATTCCCTCTAAGAAGAGGAGCAATTGATCCACAGAGCATAGACTGTATATTTTTTAGATACCCCAATGGCGTGAAGGGATATAGACTCATTGGTATTTCCTTGAACTAACTCATCATTGAGAGTAGTGTCCAATTCAAGGAAAGTGTCTCGCATGTACCTCAACAGTCACACACAGACACTTTTGTTCTCCCACCTGTAAGAGATGATGAGCATGCACTTGTCGAATCTTCTTCAGATGAGAGTTTTGATTCAAAGGATTCAGATGATCTAGATACAGAGTCAGTATAATCATATGCAGAGTTAGTGCATGAAAATGCAGATGTATAGCCAGAGACAAGGCCCAAGTGGACCAAGACTACTCTTCAGGATGCAGGAGATCTTGTTGGGGATCCAGCTGATACTAAGAGGACTCTATCAGATTTTGAGGAGCCTCCTTTTCCACTCACCGCCACTGAATTTATGCCACCCAGACATATTTTCTTGGTTCATTCTTCAGATCCATAGTCCTATGGTGAGGCTGCTAGAAATCCCTTTTGGGAATCTGCCATGTAGGAGGAGTACAACTCCCTCCTCGAGAACTAAACTTGGGATATAGTTCCCTTTCCTGTAGGAAGGAAACTTTTCGGGTGCATATGGGTCTACAAGACCAAGAGCACAGTGGATGGAAAGGATAGCATATACAAAGATAGGCTAGTTGCCAAAGGTTTTCAGCAGGTGCATGGCATTGACTATGATGAGACATTCTCTCCAGTAGAAAATATTGATTCCATACATTTGGCACTTGCCATTGTGGCAGCCAAGGGATGGGAAGTCCATCAGATGGATGTGAAGAATGCATTTCTTTGCAATCTCTTTGAGGAGATATATATGGAGCAGCCTTAGGGATTTATGTAGGATTCATCTTTGGTCTGTCAACTGAAGAAGTCTTTTTATGTCCTCAAGAAGGCTCTAAGGGCATGGTATACCAAGATGGACTCCTACATGCTATCACAGAACTTTGTATGTAGTAATTCAGACCCAAATGTTTACATGCTCAGGAAGAATAATCCACTTCTACTCCTAGTTTTGTATGTTGACAATTTCTTGATCATCGATTGCTCAACTTTACAAATTGTTGTAGTTAAGAGGATTCTTCATGACAGGTTCTTGATGATGGACATGGGTCTGCTACATTTCTTCCTTGAACTCGAGATCAATCAGGATGCATCAGGAATCAATCTATCTCAGGACAAGTATGCACAAGATCTCCTTGAGAGATTTCACATGACAGAATACAAGTTTTCCCCGACTCCTTTCCTATTAGAAGTCACACTTGAGGATGGTGGGGAAACTCCAATGGTTGATAGCACATTGTACAGACAACTAGTGGGGATCTTTTTGTATCTCACACACTCCGGACCAAACCTCTCCTATGCAGTTGGAGTAGTCTCCAGGTTCATGTAGGAGTTGCATGAGCTACATTGGAAGGCTGCAAAGCATATCCTTCGATACATACAGGGCACCATCACCTTTGGGATTCACTATGCAGAAAAATCTACTTTGGACCTCATCGGTTTCACTAATTCTGACTTGACTGGCGATAGCATTGATTGCAAGTCCACATCTAGTCACTCAGTCAGTCTTGGTTCTGGGCCTATCTGTTGGTCGAGAAAGAAGCAGGTTGATATTGATTTATCTTCAGTCGAGGCAGAGTATAGAGGGGTAGTTAACATAACCATTTAGGCTATGTGGCTAGAACATTTTCTCACTGAGTTGGGCATTCATTTTCATCGATCGATCGTCATCTGGTGTGACAACCATAACACTATGAAGTTCTGTAGATATTCAGTTTAGATGTAATGGACGAAGAACATCAAAATCCACATGCACTACATCCAGGACTTAGTACACGAGGGGATCATCAACCTATAGTTATGTCCTTCAGCAGAACAGACTGCAGACATCATCACCAAGACCTTCACTAAGCAAAAGTTCCATTCTCTGCACATTCGTCTTGAAGTGAAGGACATAATTTCCTATAAACTGTCAATTCTTCTTTTTACATACATTTTACTTTGAGGGGGGGGGGTTCCCATTATTGTTTCCCTCTTTCCTCGTTTAATACAGTGTATCTTTTGTATTTGGGTACCTAACATGTCCTCGTTGCCAGGACCCATTCTTTATTTTCACCATAGTGATGTTCAAGGGGGGTGTTGGAGATAATTCACACACACCTAGGATTTATTTTTCCTAAGGTTTTCCCTATGTTTGTTATTCATTATCCAGTCTCCTATAGTTTAGGGAGAATACTCCTCTAAGAGAATATTCTCTTTAGTTCATACTTCAGTTTGATCAGTTGAGTGGAGTCTAGATGCCACATCACTAGCTAATGTGCATTGTCCTTGGGATCATCATCGGACTAGAACATTACTCATAATTATCTGGTATCCTCCTCACTTCACTTTGTTTCAGTCAGTTAAATGAAGACTAAGAGACTAGTTAACTAGGACTAGGTGGTAGTTCACTCTCGTAATTTCCTGAGAGACTACACTTGGTGGTAGTTTACTCCTGTAACTGTTGGTGTGTGTCCAGATCACTCTATACCACCACTATGACGCATTGGATTCTCCTCCATTTTTCATTAGTTGAGTTATACAGAGTATATCATGTCTAAATTATCATTCATTCATTTGGTTAATGAGAATTTTTCCATTATTTCTCTCCTGCTTCTATTTTCTCATATTTTCTCTGCAAATTGTGTATGTCATTTTCTAGCCATATCTATTTTGTGCAGGTTCAATACATTTACACTATCACCTCACTTGTCCAGTATCATCCATCCTACTCAAATAATTATCATCCGACTCATCACAATAAAGATGATAACTGAAATAGCATTGTCTATCGAATTAATTATTCCTTCCATTTCCCAAACATTAATATTCATTGTTGCAACTTCTAGCCATACTCCACTGACTATTAAAAAAATGAGCAACAAAATTGAATAATAAAATGATAAAGAGAATGAATCAACTACATATTTGTCCTTCTTAACAAGAGCAACATTAACCAAAGGATCTATTTTACTTTCAACCATAGGTTGTAAGCCTAGATCCTAGATAATTTCATGCAGTGACATCTCATATTGTACTTCTTGTGAATCCTAAAACATCTCATTATAGTTAGAATCAGACTTAACCACTTCATTTCTAGGATCACATTCTTCCTTATATTTTAAAGACATGAGTGACAAGTTTTTTCTTGCATTAACTAGTGTTTTCATTTTCCCAATAGTGATAATATATAAATCATTCTTCATTTTATGAGATTTCACAATGAACTCAATCCCGGGTTTGAAAAGATGAAACTTTCTATGTTCCCTGTAGAAAATGGATTTCTTTTCATATAAGTATGGACTTCCAAAAACAATCCTGCAAATATCAAGTGGAACCGCATCGAATTCTACCTCATCTATGAAACTGGATGTGATTGCAAATCGTAATTTGCATTGCTTAGTTACCTATAACTTAGCATTCTCACAAACCCAACCCAAAGGATACAGTCTCAGATGAGCCTTAGCTTCCAATCCCAAATTATTAACAACTTGCTCTGAAATAATATTTACTTGCAATCCATTATCAACAAGTTTTTCTATCTTAGTGTGTTTTGAGATGACTCGTATATGAAACAATTCATTTATTTTCCTTTCATCGAGGATTACATTAGCCTTTGAAAAAGAAGCACATGAACTAGGACTAGAAACATAAATGATGTCTTTGATGCCCATAGCTATAACCTTAGTTTCATCATCAGAATCTGATCCAAGATCATGAACTATGGTTGTTGTCTTGTTTTTACCTTTCTTATGTCGAGCCCAATTTGGTTTCAATTCTAGATCTAATTTCCAAAAATGATCCTCATCATGTCCTTTGTTCTGACAATGTGAACAAGATGGTATCTCACCATCCTTCTTCATTGTAGAAATGTATTTGATTTTCTCTTTGCCTTTGTTCTTGCCTTCTTTCGGTTGAATAGATTCCATTGAGAAACTTCAATGGTCATTCCTTCTATCTAACTGAACGTGAATCTCTTGTATGCTAACTTCATCGAGGTTGGTTGGATTAAACATAAGTATTGTATGGTTAAAATAATCATGTAATCCACCTATATGCTTTAACAAAGTTTCTTGTGTGTACAAAGGAATGCCTAATATCAAATCTCTCTTCCTAAACTCCTGGGTATACTCCTGTACACTTTGCTCTTTACTTTGCCTAAATGTTTTCCAATCCATCATTGCTTGTTTCATGTATCCTAATAGATAAAATTGTTTCTTTAATGTAGAAATAAATTCATTTGAAGAAGAGATCATTTTACCACTTCGAAGAAGATCTTCCTGAGTATTACTCCCCCGCCAGATCAAAGTTGTTCCTATCAGTGTAAGAGAGGCTAGTTGGATCTTTGCATTGTCATCAATGATCTTATGAATCCTACAATAAAATTCAAGCTGCTTGATCCAGTTATCCAACTCTTTTGCATTAATTTCACCATCATCCATAGGAAAATCAAACTTAACATCAAGTTTTAATAAAGGAAAATTAGAAGGAGTCTTCGTAGAATGCTTCTTTAAAGAAGAGCTTCCACTCAAACTAGAAGAAGAGGATGAAGATGACAGGGATGGATGAGTCTTAGGAGGTTCACCACCATATCCTTCCACTTTTGCAGTTATTTTCGATGGACCCCTTTCCTTGACCTTCTTTCAGTCCCTATACAATTCTTCCACCATGTCTTTCATCACCACGAATGCTTCAAAGAAATCCTCCTCAAAACTAAAATGATGGCCTTCTCTCGGTGACGTCATTTCTCATCTTCGAAATACACGTCCAATTCTAGGATTAGATTCTTTAAGCGATCATTCACCACACTTGAACCTAATCCTAGCTAACATTCACCCTTGTAAATCTTGTCAAGCCTACTCTGATACCAAACTTGATCCAAAAAATCCACTGATTTGATTGTAAATTATAATATGAATTAACTTGACTCAATATTAAGGCTTAATGAAATTGCCTGCAAACTGAAATAGAAGAAAAATATAGAGCAAATAACAAAGACAAACAACATAGGTTGATAAAAGAGTTCACCCCTCCTTGGCTACGTCTCTAGGTCCACTTCCAATGAGTGACCGCTCCATTAATGATGTCCAAATTTTTAATTACATCAAATGGTCTCCAACCTGCTTAAAACCTTTCTTTGGCCTCTTTCGGAAGGCTACAACATGGTTGGGAAAAACTTCCCTTTTCTTCCTATACTCAAAAAGTCCTAAAAAATCTCGTTCTTCATTTTACACAACATAATAGCACTTTAAAAACAATATTGATTGAATCCTTTCAAACAATCATGTCCTTGGTGCAATGGTAAAGTGTTGATTTATAATACAATAGGTCACGTAGTCGAATCCTTGGTCAATTGGATTTATGGACTATAGAATATATGAAATTAAAAAATAAAACATTTCACATGCCATAATAATTAACAACCATGGCACATTGGTTAAATCATGAGGTTGTTTGGGCAGAGGTCGCAGGCTCAAACCCACAGACCTCACCCTTTGGCTTATAGTTACAACAAACAACTTTAATTAAAATATTTGGGCAATCTGTTATAGGTTCTACCATTTGGCACATTGTTAATATAGTTGGTTTGTTGTGGTGAGGTCGATGGTTTGATCCAGCCACCCAACCATTTCGGAGATGATAATGTCCTTTTGGGAAAATTGGGCCTACCATGTGGCAGCCTCTGATTGGCCCACGTGGCATCCACGTCCCTGCACAGTCAACCTCTTGTGTCAGCCTGCCACATCAACCTATCGTATTGTCCTGTCAATGTGCCACATCATCAGCCACGTCAACATTCGTACGGTCCAATCAACATGCCACATCAACATTTGTATCGTATAGTCAACATCTGTACAATCTAATCAACATGCCACATCAACATCAATACAGCCTAGTCAACATGCCATGTCAACATATGTACAACCACATGGAATGTTCGTACTATCATGTGTCATGTCTGTACTACCATGTTTCAGCCTTTGATGATGCCACGTGTCCACCTTGTCCATCTTTGTGCCTATTTTGCCAAAACTTCATAACGTGATAACTTTCTCATACAGCATTTGTTTAAGCCTATTCAAGTTGCATTGGAAATATCTCATCGAGCTCTTCAACATGGAGACCTTTTCATCAGCATTTGAGAACATCAACTTTTATCAGTCACAAGATCCACCTAGATCAACAATACAATCATTTGGACATGTGTGGTATGATGTGTACTAAACACCCAACATTTTCAGCATTTTTTTTGCCTCTGTGCAGCTATCGAGAAAGAAATTATCAATTGGAAGTGCCTTATCTTTGAGTAACATGCAATTATTGGGAAATAGAAATATACAATATCATTAAGCATGAATAAAATCAACCATTTTCTTCCTTCATTGTGTGGAAATATTCCTTAAAAAATTAGGGAACTTAATGGTTGGTTACCTCAAAAGTGTCAAGAAAAATGTGTTTGACATACCATACATTGCTTTCAATTTTTACAATAAAATTGTTGTCCCTAGTTGGGAAAACCTTGACCCATGTACTTGACCAAAGAAAGTGATGATGGACGCAGATTTCAGGATTTCAAGGAAGGTATCTATGACATCACCATCATCCTCTAGCTCATTTTGATGGAATTCATGTAACAACATTCCCCCCATGGCTTGGGTATCCCACAAGAAATCATCCATACCAACCTCTATAACCTCTATATCATTTCCTTCATCCCCAATATGTAAATAACTAGTGTTACTGTAAAAGTTTTGAATTGGTAACTCAGGACGTAGTGGGAATTGAATAGGTGGTTGTTTCAACCATTCTCGGTATGCTTCCTCTCCGAGTTGTTCTCTTTTAGCAAAAATATCATGACTTGACATTGTAGTGGGGTGCAACGGTAGATGGTAGATAGGTTTCTCATAATCATAATCCTTATTGTAAAAATATTGAACATTAGAAATATAATATTAGTAACACAATGCATTTAATATGCTCAAACATTATACCAAACATTTATTAGAAGCTTGGATTTTTTTCCCCAATAATAAACATGCAACCAACCAATTTATAAAACAAATGTCGAATTAAGCAATACATTTACATTAGTTCCATTGAAAATCCAAAAATACAATTATTCAATCATATTTTTCTTACACCCTACAGGGTTACATAAAAGAGATCCAATTCATGGTGTAATATCACTGACCTAGGTTGATTACTAGAAGATGTCATGTTACGATTGGTCGGGTAAAGCAAATGTCCATTTTCATCAAAGATTTTCTTGTGATATCTTTATCTTGATAAGAGCTTGCATAATTTTGGGACTAATATAATATCTTGTGCATATGAACTCGATCTTGAATCTTGACTCTGCAAAATTCAATGAACAATTAAATTCTATTGCACATGCATATGTAACATAAATTTAATGAGATAAATGAATTATAAATAAAATATAGGCATACTGCAATGGGAGGGAGAGAACTTGAAGGACTTGCAACGATATGGAATGAGTTGGAATCTGAAGAAATGGCCACTTGATATTATAATTTCTTTTTTCTTTCATTCGATCCAAAACTGTCATCTTGAGAAGTATATAACAATCTAACTTCAAATAGAATTTTGAATAACTTTTATAAATTAACGGTGCACTTAATCATCTAAAGATGTCCTTGTATGTTTAATTGAGAGAAGCACTGAAAACTTACCTCTGTTATTGCCTCCATAAAATTTAAATGCAGATGTTTACATTTTCATTTTGTAGATTAAATTGTTTGTTGGTGCATTAGTACTTACACACCACATCAGTCCATTTCTAACTTTATAGTGCACCAACTGAAGTTAGAAAAATGATGTTTGTTTACTATTAATGCATTGAAATTTATTATGAAACATAATTCAGTGTGTTATATGTACACACTACACCAGTACACCACTCACTATATAGTGCATCGAAAATGTAAGTTATGAAAAAAAAAGTGTGCATTTATCATTAATGTGCCAAAATATACAACAAAAAAATGAGCAGGAATTTCAATTTTTGTGTTTATAAATGAAAACCCTATTCATTCTTTCATTTTTTCCAAATTTTAGAAGAGAAATTTGTGCAACAGAGATTTATCAACAAAGACTTTGGAGTGGGTGGATTTTTTTTGAAGAGACAAATTTGAAAGGTATTACTATAGGTCACACAGAAATATACAGAGGAGAAATTTCATGTATATGATTTCATTCTATTAATCATCTTAATCTTTCCCTGATTTGATTCAAACAATTTTAAATGCATTCCCAAACAAAAAAAAGGGTTTTGAATAGTAACCTTCGATATTGGAAGCCCTAATTTCCTCACTATTATTTTTCTTTCCTTTTCTATATTTCACAAGGAGAATATTTTTTAAGAAAACTTATTTATAGAGTTTGTTTATTTATATACGAGGTGTTTCCTATATGTTGCAATGAAACCACTCATTGCATTGAAGAACAAACCATCATGTCGCTATCATTTTTTTAATTCCTTCACGGTTAGCGGTGCACTCTGTATATAAAAAGAGCACCAATGCATATTTTCATGTCAATAGCACAACTTAATTTAAATTAGAAGTAATATTTCTCAAAGACCTTTTTTTCGGTAAGTAGTGCACATTGTACATAGATAAGCATCAAGGAGCATTTTCTTACAAAGAGCACCATTGAGTTTAAAATGGAAATAATATTATTTTTTATATGGAAACCACTATGTCTTAAATTTGTTCACAGATCAACGGTGTGTAATAAACGATACTTAGGAAGATGTGGTTTTCTTACTTCATAAAGCATCAACTGAATACAAAAATTTGTAAAGCGTTTTCAATTTTGCAATGGCACTGTTATAATATATAAGTGTGTATAAATATGGTTGAAGAAATGGTGTGTATGCATATGGTTGATACCCTGGTGCATATTAAGTTACTATACACACCGGTATCTTATTTTGTAAAAAAATACTTAATTTTATATATGATGATTCCTATTTTTTCTTTTTCAGGGAGATTTTGAAAATTCCAAAGAAAAAACAAAGGGAAAACCAATACATGTTGATAGGGATGTCCAAAAATGTGTAGAGGAATATGGTGAAACATATTAACATAATTACATCACAAGAGGAGCCATCCCAACCACAATGTGCATCACAGTATGTAATCATTTATTTATTCTTTTATGTACATCGAATTTAATTATGGCGCGAAATAGTAATTTCCAATTGTTATGTTGCAAAAAAGAAAAAAAAATAGAACCCCTTCAACAAATAAGACAGAGCGACAAGGAATAAAAGGGGTTGATTACAAAATTTGTCAGTATTTACGTTTTTAGCTTTACTTAATATTGCATGTTTGTTGTAATCTTTATATTTAAATAATTAATTTACACTTGTCCATAGATGTCTTCTAATAGGTGCTAACATGCAAAGAGGAGCCAACCCATGAATTGATAAATATTGGGCTAAGTATGGGTTGTGAGTATATGTTGAATTATGAAAGTTTAATTGAAAAAATTGTAAGTAGCTTTATGTTGTTTAACTTCTCTTGTTTTATAATTAATGAAACAAAAATAAATCTTTATATTAATTATATCGATTGTGCTTTGTCATGACATATTAAGCATGCATGAAACATAATATGGAATGCAACCAATAGAGGATGTTTTGAGAGAAGACATAAAGCATGCCCTCGAAAGAATGTGTATTGTTTACGAAAGACTTGGGGCTAAGGTATGTTTTTTTATTTACACAATCATGTATACANNACTATATATATATATATATATATATATATAGATATATATATATATATATATTACAATTTATTTCTATGTTTATAGATGGAAGATGAAGAGGTAGAACATAAAAAAAAAAAGTTGATCAAGAAAACATTACCAATATGTTAAATAACCAAAGTAAAATATTGCCTACAAATGATAAAGAAATTAGGCATGCATGGAGCTCGAGAAATGACAACATTTCATTTGATGAACGACAATCAATATAATTGAATGTTGTTGCAAGTTGTATGTTTTGGAATATTTGTCTATGAAAACCAGGGATTTTGTTTAATGTACTCAACATATGTCCCAATTGCATGAGGATATATTACCAATAAGTGTAACAATTATATATTGGTTTCAATTTGATTATTGTGGATATTTATGCTGTCCATTTTTGCATGACAATGGGTCTCTTATTCATATATAATAAAATGGGTTTATTATTTTATTGCATTGTTGAATGTTGTAAAATGTTGCATTACTGAATAATTAATATGTGGATGCTTTACATTATAGCAAATAATAGAGGAAGTATAATTCTTTGGATAATGCATTAATTAATGCAATCATTATATCAAATTGCAATAACAAAAATATAAAACAATATTATTATTAAAAATATTTGATTTTTAGTTGATTAATTGAAAATTTGTAAAAAAAACAATTAATTAAAATATATACATATTAGTGCATTGTATTCTTATGAACTCATTAGACGGTGCATGCCATAATATAGAAAGAAATGCATTTTGAGGCATCATACGCATCAGTTCCCATTAATTATAATAATGCACTAGTACAAAATATTGAGAAAAAACATCATTCTATAAACAACATAACATACACTAATATTTCTCATTTCAAAAATTTTCGGTGCTTATGTTTAAAATATACATCAAGGCACTAAACATAATGTAAGTGTCTATACTTTACTTTTACTAAACGCACTAGGGCTCTAAATATAAAATATGCACATGTTCTTTTAGTATAATATATGCACATAATCTTAGTAAAAATAATGGCGTCGACATCTCGCCTCGAATATTCAAAATTTCACTACCCTTTGGTGCACATGGTAATATAGACACTGGTACATACTAATTATACAAGCACCGAGGCACACACTATATTAAAAGAACTAGGGCTCAGAATAACTTAAACACATTAAGGTGCACTATAACTTAAACACATTGGGGCATACAGAAACTAAAAGGCACGAGTGCTTCATACACAAACAATGAGGAACCGATGTGTAGAAATTATAAGAGCATCGGTGCTCTGCATACAATGAAAAAAACAAAATCGGTGTGTAATAATGATTATACACACACAAATGCATTTGTATTATATTAATGCACTAGAGCGGGTTGGTTAATAAAGAACGAGTGCATTTGTCTTATATGAACGCACTGGGGCAGGTTGGTTATGAGTGCAACAATGCATTTTTACAATAAAGTACCAAACAAAAACCTCTGCTATAAACTTCGTCCACCCAAAAAAATTTAGCTATATGGAATATCCATTAAAACCTCCGCTATAATATTTGTCCACCCAAAAAAAATTAGTTATATGGAATATCCATTAAAACCTCTGCTAAAATATTTGTAGTCGATAGAGGAGGTTGTAGTGGAGGTTTTTTTGAAAATTTTTCCAAATTTTGTAACAATAAAAACCTCTGCTAAAAAGTGGTCTCCTTGTAGTGATGGAAGTGAAGCAAATAAGCATAGAAACCCACATCTTAAGCACAACTTCCATAATTTTCCACAACATAATTTCTAATTTGCAATGTACAAACAACAAGAAAAATAAAGCTTTTCTTGGCTTGGATTTTAGATCCCACAATGCCCCTCCTAATCAACCAAAAAAAACAAAAAAATTGTGCAAGTCATTGTAATCCTTACATTTTCACCCTTGTTTTCTCTTCTTCTACTACTACATTATTTGCCATTTTCTCATGTTCTTCCTTGTTTTCAGCCTTGGGTACCTCCTTGAACTTATCTCTATATAGACTAAAAGGTTGTAAATAATTAAGATTGATTACTAAGATTTTCAAATTTCTTAGCCATCTACAACCAATGATTGTCAATGTTTCAAGAAGAGGGTATTTTTCTATTAGTTGTTCAATTTTTTTCCTTGGAAAAAATCGTAATTCTATTCATCCATAGAGAACCAAATTACATTTTGTAGGTGTTGAAAGCACATGCCCAATACTTGGGTAAACTATGAGAAGTGATAGTAGCCAGAATTGGACAAAAGTAAAAAACCACAAAAGATGAATGAAATATGGATTTGGGGAATAAACCCATAAGGAGGCAGAGAAAGCCAAGAGGTCTCATGAAAACTCCAAAGAAAATGAACCCCAAAGACAGAATGCCACAAAAAACCCCTGAGATCAGACAGATCGGGTCAGAGAGGAATGTAACCCTCCAAAAGAACCCGCAGACCACGACACCGATGAACACCCTTCCAAAAAGCAAACCGATAGAGAACCAAGGAGTTACATGCCCACATGAAGGACCTCAAAGTGTTGTTAAGAGAAAAAACACTGCACACCTAATACTGGACATCAAAGATATGGCCACACCCTCATACCGATAATAGAAAGAGAAATCCATGGGCCCCAACCCAAAGAAACTCTGATTCGATCATACTGCAAACCCTGAACAAACTGGAGCCACCAGGGAATGGAGTCGCCATCGTCAGTATGGATCGAGCCCCAACCTCACAAGGAGAAGGGACTATCTTCCATCCAAACCAAAGACCAAGACAAAGAGTAAATCTCCAATCCTTAATCCCAGATCCGAGCTCCCATAGAGGAAGAACCGTCTGCCACACCAGAAAATAACAGATCTGAGTTAAATCTCCCAGACGACACCGCCCAAACACACCGCAAGAAGTCATAACTTGAGGAAGGGATGGGACCAGAAATGGATCCATGCACCAGGCCCTGAACATAGCAAGAAGATGGCATCGGGAGAAGATTCAACTACTACACAAAGCCACAACTTGCCTGCAAAAAGGAAGAGCCTGATCTGTGCGAGACGATCCAAGCGACGAGGAGAGGAGCCACCATGTTGGATAAAATTGGAAGTGGAGTCTTTAGAAGGGAGAGAAATATCAAGGGGAAGAAGAAGTCAAGCGAGGGAGCCACAGGATAATGCCCTCCCGAGTCGCAGGAGAGAAAGGGAAAGCGGTATACGGCCAGGGAAACCCTAGCCACCTCTATTAGTTGTTCAATTATGTGATAATTTGTGTGAATAAAGGATAGGAACGATGTTATATGGTATTTGAAACCACTAAAATGAGTGGATATCTTCATAAAATTAAAGTACCCAATATCCAAACATAGGAGGAAATCGACTAAAAAGAGAGATTCTAGAACATTTATTGGATTACCTTTATGTTCATTTTCATTTGTATCTTCACCTTCATAAATTATACCTACAAGAGTTTTTTTTCACTATTTTTGAAGTTGCAGAATGAATCCATTTCTTGACTAATTTGCAAATCTTTATTTCATATAAATCCTCACTTAAAAACATTTGCAACAAAATATTAAAGAATTAAAGTTGGGAATAATGGAAGAAAATGTTGTTATCAACTATGTGTATTTCTTCTTCTTATTATTATTCTTATTGAGAGACAATAGAATAAAGAAATCCATGAGAGAAATCAAGATGGGCAGTAAAGTTCAAAGGAATTGCCATCTTCAAGAGAGGGTGGAGCAATGCATTGTGTCTCTTAAGGGAATCTTTGATATGATGTGAAAGCAAAGTAATTCCTCTCAAACACCACTCAATATATCCATTCCCTTTCTCCTAGGAAAACATAAGCAAAGGATAAATCAAGCTAATAAGGAAGTGGAAGAGTAAAGACAACAATAGATCAAAAATGCATTTTGGGTAGGCCTAAATCCTTGGGAAACTAAAAGATTTTGATTTGAGGTTGAAGGTCTTATCAATCCCACAAAGATTGAATAAGCTTACAGTGAATATTTTTTTAGCATGATTATAGGTTAGGTGGTATGTCGCAACACTAGGTACTTAGCAACAACATAAATGGTGCTTCTTTTTATTCTTCAATGGTGTGATCCAAACAAAGGTTGCTAAATCTCATCAACAATGAAGTGAAAGATTGTAATACTAATGGATTAAGCCATCCAAGAAGTGAAAGAGTAGAGATACTAATGGATCAAAATTGTGATATTGGTAGGTTGAATCCTTAGGGAACTGAAAGATTGTTATTTAAGGATATGAAGGTCTTATCAATCCCACCAAAACCAAATACTCTAACACAAAAGAATTATTTAGCGTGAATCTAGTCTAGGTGGTATAGCGTAACACTAGGTACTTAGCAATAACTTGAATGGTGATTTTTTTTTGTTCAGTGTCATGTATTAACCTGAACTTTGAAGAGAATCGATGGGTTACAAGGAGGATGTATGCTTTCCTAATTGCTACCAATAAGTTTTTCATATCACACTATTGGCAATTATCAACTGAAACTTCTTATAAGAATGACATTGGAATTGTGTGAAAATATGATAAAAATTTCAAAGAATGTAGTTTTTTAATCAAGTATATTATTATGACATTAATAAGACACTATATATTTACATATAAGCCACTTTTTGACACAAACACGATGAATTTGATGCGCGACAAACTTTAGCAATGTGAAAGTGATGCAAAAATGAAACTAACACAATGCAAAACAAAAATAACATTTTTCAATGCTTTTTAGCATTGTCGGTGTGATACAAACTCGATGCAAAAATCATATTTCTAAATCGCAATATGTACCCACAAAAATATTGAAAATAAAAAAATTCGTTGTGGCAACACAATAAACCCATGATATAGTGGTGAAGATTAACAAAAAATAGTCATTGTTTATAAATTATATCCAAAACAATGAAATGACAATCTTTGAACTTATGACTTCAATATTTCACATAACTTTTTAGAGAAATAACTTTGAATAATCACCCCAAAATATTCATATATCATCCAAATAACAAAATCCATCCTAGGCAAGAGGTTAAATTGCAACCAGTGATAGTATCTAGTTTCATGTATGGGATTAAGACTAGATGTCACTAGAAAGCACATGACCTGATTGGAGGTAACTTTAGTGATGACTATAAGGGACACTAGTTTTATTATGAGTGTTAGCACAAACTGTTGCAAGATGGTGTTTTCTCCTGGTTTCGGGCCCTTGGTGTAAATGTATAGAAGTGGGGTTTGAAAACTGGTCGAGTGTGTTTTATTCAAAGGCCACAGCCATGAGCATCGAGCGCAACCCACAAAATGAGCCCATTTCCAGCTTAAAATCAAGTGAGCGGGCACTTTGTCTTTCAATGGTGAGAATCCACAGAGGGGGCAGATCGACGACCATCGAGTAAGTTTGGGTCACAGAGTTGCACGGGGTCAAGCACCTGATCTCATCTCCTATGGCCAAACTCATGAAGCGATCAAGCCATTTCGGTTATCGGGACTTCAGGAGAACAGAGGGTCTCCTCCTTCCACTACATTTCAGATCCCCGAAGCCTGAAATGCTGAAAAGAACCAGGACCATTGATCAAGAGATGATCTAGGCCGTCCATCCAATGGGACACGTGGTGCACGATCAAGCCATTTCGGCTATCGGGACTTTGGGAGAACAGAGGGTCTCCTCCTTCCACTTTATTTCAGAATCCCAAAGCCTGAAATATCGAAAGGGTCTAGGCCAGAGGCGGTCCCACATTTAAGAAGTGATCTAGGCCGTCCATCCAGTGGGACGCATGGTGTGCGATCAAGCCATTTCGGCTACCAGGACTTCAAACATACAAGGGTCCCTCCTCCTTGCATCATGCATCCCCGATGTGCGAAGTCCCGAAAGAACCAGGATCGTTGATCGAGAAGTGATCTAGGCCATCCATCCAGTGGGACACATGGTGCACGATCAAGCCCTTTCAGCATTTCGGCTAGCGAGACTTCAAGAGAACAGAGGGTCTCCTCCTTCCACTGCATTTCAGAATCCCGAAGCCCGAAATGTCGAAAGGGTCCAGGCCAGAGGCAGTCCCACATTTGAGAAATGATTTAGGCCATCCATCCAGTGGGACACATGACGCACGATCAAGCCATTTCGGCATTTCGGCTACCGGGACTTCGAGAGAACAGAGGGTCTCCTCCTTTTTGCTGCATTTCAAATCCCTGAAACGCAAAATGCTGAAAGCACCTTTGAAGGTAAGCACAGGGTCACAGCCCGTGGTCACCTAGGGGTGATAGAAAGAACTATGCAAAGGGTCGAAGCGTCGGGTTTAGCTGCAGAAGGGATCACCGCGTTCTCCAGAAACCAGTTCAGCTCGACCTCGATCTTGGTGCTTGCTAAAAATAAATGAAGGTGGATGGAGGTAGTTGAAAGCTCGACTCACTCATTAAATGCAAAGCATTGAGGTTCCAACAGGCAGTCTGCCCGAGATGGTCCTGTATATTGGTTTTCTCCAAAGGAGCCATGCCGAGTTCTTGTCTGACCAGAGGAGTCTGCACACATTATTTTATC
>CBVK0100099420.1:0-25364 GCA_900067695.1 Picea abies | reverse complement strand
GTTCTGTTCTTTCCCTTTATAAGGACATTTAGCATCAAATGCCCCACCTTACCACAGTTGAAACACTTAAACAGTAGTTTTCCGTTGTACTTCCCTGATCCATTTTTTAACCTTCTTACAAATTTTGCCTCGATTTCATCCAGTTCAGACTCAGTACTCTTTTCTGCTTTGAATGAGGCTTCCCTAGATGAGTTTTGATCTGTGCTAATTCTCATTTCATAAGCGGTTAAAGTTCCTAGCAACTGATCAAGAGATAATGTCTTGAGTTCACTCATCTCCTCTATTGCAGAGACTTTAGGATTGAATATTTCAGGTAAAGATCTCAAAATTTTATGGACAAGAAGTGAGTCATCAATTGTTTCTCCTAAACCCCTCATAGTATTCACCATTTCATCAACTCTCAAAAAGAACTTACTTATGTTTTCATCTTCATTCATTCTCAACTGTTCAAATCTCAGTCTATGAGTTTGTATCTCGACATCTTTAACTTTCTCATTTCCCTCATAGCTACTTATCAATTTTTCCCACATTTCTTTAGCAGTTTGAAGATTCATTACTTTCACAAATTCTGATTCAGCCAGACCATTGAGAATAGCATTCATAGCTTTTGCATTAAAGGTGAACTCTAGTTTTTCATCTTTAGACAGAAACACAGTTGGTTTTGTATATCCTGTTTCTACTACTTCCCAAACATCTGCTCCCAGAGACATTAAGTATGTTCTCATCCTTACCTTCCAGAAGGCAAAATTTGTGCCATTAAAAATGGGTGCCTTGTTGGTTCAACCATCATGACTGGTCATGATTTCACTGCAGGATCTTCCTTACACTAAAGGAACCTGCTCTGATACCAATTGTTACAGGTATGAACTAACTGAGAGGGGGGGGGTGAATCAGTTAGTGTAGATTATTAACCATTTACTCTCATTTTAAATTTGAATCATTAATCTTAGTGGCAGTGAGTCTTTACTGTGAAATCCAGAGTTATAAACATAAAGCAGATAGTATAAAGAACAACAATCACACACAACATTCATTCACAAGTATGAGACACAGATTTTTCAAGAGGAAACCCAACCAGGGAAAAAACCTTGTCTTCTTAAGATGTTCAGCAAGCTTCAACTTCGTTACATCTCATCTTTTATGAGCACCAACTCATAGAGGCTACAACCTCTGATTGCCAGCACCAACTGACTGAGAGCACCAACTCCCACAGAATCCCATCACCCACTGGGTGGAAGCACCGACTTCCTTTTTACTTCAGCACCAACTGAATGAAGGCACCAACCTTCAGATTCTANNNNCATTCTGATATAGATTGCTTACCCTTTCTGCTGATCTTCTCTGTATTCTTCACTGTTTCTGATCTGCTGCTCTGCCTCACTGTCCTCTGCAGCCCATTCTCAGCTTCTTCTCCTGTCACGCAGATTCTCCTCCTTTTCTCACATCCATAGCGCTCCCTCTTTCTCACATCAACAACAACAATTCATCTCTGTTCCAGCGCATTATATAGATTCACCACATGCAAAGGTTTTCAATGCGTTTCTCAACTCCAACTGCAGTTTCCCTTTCTTTCATTCTTTTTCTTCTTTTTGCATGCCAGCATTCTCCTTGATTTTCTAAACTGACTCTTTGCATGCCTCTTCTACGCATGCCACATCATGCAACGTTGTGTTCCTTCTGTCTTAACTGCCAGTCTAATTTTAGACTAAAAGTCTTTCTGCTTTTCTCAACTCCAACTGTAGTTTCCCTTTCTTTCATTCTTTCTTCTGCTTTTCGCATGCCAGCGTTCTCCCTGATTTTCTGAACTGGCTCTTTACTTGCCTCCTCTACGCATGCCACATCATGCAATGCTGTGTTCTAGCATTCGTGTTCCAGCATCTGTGTCATTCGTGTTCCAGCATCTGTGTCATTCGTGTTCCAGCATTCGTGTTCCAGCATCTGTGTTCCAGCATCTGTGTTCCAGCATTCGTGTTCCAGCATTCGTGTTCCAGCATCTGTGTCATTCGTGTTCCAACATTCGTGTTCCAGCATCTGTGTTCCAGCATTCGTGTTCCAGCGTCTGTGTTCCAGCATTCGTGTTCCAGCATTCATGTTCCAGCATTCGTGTTNNCATTCGTGTTCCAGCATCTGTGTCATTCGTGTTCCAGCATCTGTGTTCCAGCATTCGTGTTCCAGCATCTGTGTCATTTGTGTTCCAACATCTGTGTTCCAGCATTCGTGTTCCAGCATCTGTGTCATTCGTGTTCCAACATCTGTGTTCCAGCATTCATGTTCCAGCATCTGTGTCATTCATGTTCCAGCATCTGTGTTCCAGCATTCGTGTTCCAGCATCTATGTCATTCGTGTTCCAGCATCTGTGTTCCAGCATTCCTTATGTGTGCTCCATAACCAACCGATTGCCATCAATGACAACCTTAACCATCTATGTCAGTCTTCTGTTATAGCCATATCTCCAACAGTCTTAAATATGGATCAATTAAAGTTCTCTTATTCAATAGATCGAGGAGGTAACTCTTGTTCTTATTCAAAGGGTTGATGACTTTACTCATGAATCTCTTCTTTGGATTCTTTCTCTCGAGGTTTGTGATCTTCATGTATTTCATCCAATTAATGCACAAGATAATGGGGAACTTCTTTCTCAATAAGTTCTTGGTCTTCAACATGATTTTCATCATTTGCTTGATCATATGGAGAGTAAGCTTCATCAGAAACTTTGTCTTCCTCTGAATCACCCCATTCTTCTCCTTCAATATAAAGCTCCAATATATTGGACAAAACCAAAGGATGATCTTTGATATCATACTTTTCTCTTATGATGGCACATAGTGTTTTTACTCCACGATATTCTTTAACAAGTTATTTTTTCTGCTAAATCAATAAGATTTTTCTCATACTTTTGTAATACAGGGTCATGGATTTCCTGTATTTGTGCACAAAGGGAAACTAAATATGTACATCATCGTAGTGATCAACCAATTCATTGTAAAACTTGTTATCTTGTTTAATTATTTCCTTCAAACTTCGATATAATTCTTCCCTTTTTTCTTTTGTTTCACGGATTTATTTCTCAGGGTCTTCTTCCTCGCTCAATTATTCATTTCTTGAATAGGTGGAGAAACTATCAATGTCTCATCTTCATGTGGATGAGCATTCCCAAACTAGTCTTTTTCTTTGTCTTAATCATAGTGCACTTCCCTAAGGTTTTCTACAAGAAGGTTAAGGAAGAAACCTTGTTCTTTAAGAGTTGTTGTCAAATATTGAAGAATGTCGTCATATTTATAAAATCGTAGGATTCAATACTCAAGAAATATGCTAATGAGATATATGAGAAAACATATACCTTTTGGTTTTCAATAATCCTTGATCTAGTCTTGTAATTCAAATGACAGGGAACACATAAAACAAATTATTTGTAAATAATCTTGTTCCACTTTTAGAAAAATACAAGTATCTAAATCGAATGGATAAATCATTTGGAACTATTTTCAATCTCATTTTTCCTGAACTCCTCTTTCACATATCCTCTTGTAAAACCCCCATTGAAACTTGGACCACCATGGAAGGGATTTTTGGAAAACAGGATGAGATGAGGGGACATGTTCTCAAGGTGGAATTTCTTACTTTGGATCCAATAACCTTCAAAAATATCCAATATTTCTTTACCAAATATAAGTATTTATTATTGAAACTCAAGGCTCGCGGGGTTGATAAATATAAGGAGAAGAAAAAATAATTCTTACCATTCTCTCCAAACTTGGTCCAAAATACTCAATGTTTGTATCTACATTTTGTTCAGTTAGGCTTGCCTCTAGAGCCACCAGGATGATGCCCTCTCTTGAGGATTTATCAAGTCTCTGACATGAGAGAAGAACAAGCTCATCAATATGGGAAAAATTAAACGCCCAAAGGTGCATGCACTTACTGTAAAATATGGTAGAGGTAATATAAATATAAATATAGAAGAAAATAGCATGCAAATACAAATAAGGAAGGGTACTTAAAACCCTTCAATGATGCCTCCGGATCCAAAGGTGGAAAGGGAATAAAAGGGGAGAAATTCACTTACTTCCATAAAGGATTCCATCTAAAATCTACATGTATGCAGAAACAGATAGATCAAATGGCCCAAATACTTCAACAAAACAACCTTGGATATTTCATCCCTGAGGGTGACAAGAAGAAGAATCCAAAATATCATAATATCAAGAAAGGAAATTTGAGTCATGATTTGATTTCTATCAACTCCTCTCTCGATGATTAGAACATAGATTCAGATGCATCACACCACATGACAGCCAAAAAAGAAGTACATTCTTCATTGGATTCATGCAAAGGTTATCCTATTCTGATGAGGGACAACTCTCCATTTGAGGTCACCGAAAGAGGAAGAATTGAACTCACAAATGAAAGCTTTGAGAATGTGCTACACATTCCCAAAATTTTCGTCAATATTCTCTCTGTTTATCAGATGAAAAACTCCAAAACTGGAAAGAGATTCATATTCACACATGATTCAGTGGATATTTATGACATGAAAACCAATTCCATGGTTTATACCAGTGAGGTAAATCATCCATCTAGAATCTACACATTTTCTTAATTTATTGAACCAGATTCTGCACTACTTCTTACCCATGCTGATGAAAGCAGTAGGATATGGAAAAAAAGGTTCGGGCATTTAAATTTTAGATATATGCAACAACTTATCAAGAAGGGAACAATTGATGGTCTACCTAAAATCCACTTCTCCAAAGGAATTTGTGAGGGATGTGTTCTTGGAAAACATCCTCAAGAGAAATTTGACAAAGGAAAGACTCATAAGGCTTCCTTTCCTTTAGATCTGATCCATAGTGACCTCATGGACCCTTTTCCGCATCCATCAATTAGTAAATAAAGGTACATGCTCATTTTTGTTGATGATTTATCATGCTTCACATGTATTTTATTTCTTATGAAAAAAACATAGGTCTTTGAACACCTCAAAGATTTCAAAGCCTTTATTGAGACATAGTCAAGAAAGAAAATAAAAGTCCTCTGAACAGATAATGGGGGAGAGTATTTCAACCATGAGATACATAATATTTTTCATGAGGCTGGGATTCAGTTGCAACACATGGTGTTGGCACAGGGGCAGAACCAAGGTTCAACGCTTCAACAACGCACCAACAAAACCCTAACTACCAGCCCTTTTGACAACACCTACGAAGCAGATGAAATCTCTCCTGAGGTAGAGCCATGGGGGTTGCAGGAATAAAGTGTCTACAACCTGGCTAGGACACAGATATATGATCACAATACCTAACATATCACTTAGCCAATAAAATTCATTAGTCTTTAACCCCTTTATTCACATCGCAGGTTAAAACCCTAGTTACAAAACAACACAGTATTAATCTAGGTCAAAGCACATCTAACCATTCAACACATAGCATCAAAGCCTATCTAGCATTCATTTGGATCATAAGAACTAAACATTCATAGATATATCTATCATAACAGTGCACTAAGAAAATACAAGAACAATATAACACAAAGTACATAACACAGGATATACGTGGTTCACCCCAGTGTGGGGCTACACCCACCAACTCTTCTTCCTCTTTATTAGCTTCTTCCAATCTTCTTACATTCAAAGATCCACAAAGATAATTATGCATAGGACAAGAGATTTTCTCTCACCTCTCCATATCATCCTTCCTTGAGCTTGGCACAACACAGAGCGTTCTTACAATCTCTTGCACTTATCTCTGCAAGTTCTCAACACACAGTATGCACAAAGCCTTCTTACAATTCATACAGGACTTGCACTTAGCAAAATCCCCTGCATATATTACACAATGCCAACTTAGATCTCCTTCATACATCACCTATATACTTATTTATATATCACAAAAGGGGCCTAAATATGGGCAAACCCATGGGTCGACATCCCATACCTATTACATAAACCCTAAAACCAAAAAATCCCACAAAAGAGGGAAAGATCCTACGATCTCCACTTCACCTAGGCGCTTCGTCTTCGACTAGCCTATCGAAGTCCCAAAAATGGTCAAACATGATCAAGGTTCTCCAAAACTTGGTCGAGGGCCAACACATGGTTCCTTATACTCTGCAACAAAACAAAGTTGCTGAGTGGAAAAATAGATCTATGATCTGGGAAATTCTGCTTCAAAGGCCTCGAGCTTGGCTCGAGCTTCCTCGACTTGATACTTCACTATATCCTCCTATTCAGTGAACTCTTGAATGAATTTCTTGGTGATAGGCCCTTCCAAGCATTGTTCCACCATGGTGACCACTTGTTCTAGCTATGCACCTTGTCCCTTGATCTCTTCAAAAATTGTGTAGTATTTGTCTAGCACTAGCTGGAGTCTCTGGGTCACTTCCATGACTCTACTCTAGATGGAATTGACCTGTTTCTAAAATTCCCACACCTCCTGTGACCTTTTCATATTCTCTACCACTGAAAGAATATTCAACTATGCTTGTACTGTTGATGCTTGTTGCTTCGCCTTCTAGAGATGTGACTCCAATGTCCTCAGTTCTGGGTCTTCTATAAGGTGCTCATAGGTCTACACACTTCAATTACTTAGTTACATGGATTCTAAATCCAATGCCTTGATTCATTCGACTGCTCTCCTGGAATTTTCTTCCCTCTGATATCGCATTTCCTGCGGAGTGCTCGACACTGCTTGTAGTTCCATTTCTACTACTCTTGCTTGAAGCTGCTGAATTGCTTCAGTGAGATTCCCCACTTGGCTCTCAATTGTCTCTTCTTCAATCTGGGTCAAATTTGACACAAAGAAAAGTGTTCTAGTGACTTCTTATTTTAATCCCATCTGCTTCGCGAGTAGCTATTATTTTTATCTCTAGATCTACTCTCTGTCCTCTTCAAAATTTTCCTAGGGGTCATCTTTCTCTTACTGTGCAACCTGACATTGCTCTAGAGCTTCCTCCTTTTCTTTCTTCAATGCCTCTATGTCTTGTTCTTTTTATTCATGTACTCATTGAAGGTGATCCTCTGTCAGATCTGCTAATATGCATAGTTGGGAAGGCTCATCTCCCACTTTTATACCCCATGATGACGACGACACAGTAGACACTGTGCGGCTCAAATAAAGGGCTTGTTGTACCCCTTTCAGCTCTACCTCAATCATGCCGTACATTGTCTCCTAATTTGCTTCGTTTCATTGCAAAATATTCTCTAAAGTGTCTACTATAGTTGTGATGATGAGGTAAATATCATCCATTATGAGCACAATCTATGACTGGGGCTTATTGGCTCGTGAATTCTTCTGCACTGAGGGTTTCTTTGGAGAAACCTTCATTTTCTTTGATTTTTCAGCCTCTTTAAGGGGATCTTTAGGAAATGTCACTTTGATCTATTCCTATTTGTCTTCTTCCCCTTCCTCTTCTTGGTTTACTTCGTCACCTCCTCCTCCTTCAGGTGAATCAGGAACAGTTTCCTCCAATGCTTTGTTTATCTCCTACACTTCTTCCTTCTTCTTCTTCTTACTACTGCTGGGTCCATCATACTCTTCTCAGGTGACCATAAGAATTTAGATGATATTGGGGTTGGAGAGCTTTGTTTGCTCAAATGGTACAAGGAATTCAGTCGTCCATTCCTTGGTTATCTCCTCCATGTCTTCATCAGTTAATTTATAGTATGACTGCATCTCCTCCTTGCTTTCATCTCTACGCGCAGTGATGTAAATGAAGTGCATGTATGCATGAAAATTCCCTATTGGCCTGTAAGTATGAAAGGTATTTGGAGTCATTCGGGGGAATGAATCAATGGCCCACATGAGTTGTAAGTAGTAAGTGTGGAAGACAACGTTCGACTGCCACTGCTTCACCATATCACTTGAATACCACAAGGTGATGAACCTCATGGCTAGTGTTTTAGATGGCTCAACTTAAGGGAAGGTTGCTCCCTCCAGCATCTCCCAAGAGACAAAGAAAACGAGAATCAACAACCAACTAAAGTAAAACTTGTAGCCATGATCCTACACTTCGTGACAATTCTACTCCAACTAGTTGATGAGGTAGCTCACCCATTTCATCTACATCCCTCCAATGCACTTCCTTGTGAGGTCAACGATGAACCCCATGACTTGCATTGGTATTTTCTTCTTGACAATCTTACCAGTGACCAATTGGAAAGCTAGGTGCATTGCTCCATCTTGGATGGAGGCTACTTTGTAGCCCCACTTCCCCTTCGTCACATCTTCGTAGGTGTCCTTTATTCACTGTGTCAGGGCGCGATCTGGAGCCTTCCCTAGGTAGAATTTCTGAGGGTTCAGTCCCTACATGCTTAATCCAGTGATCATGTGGATCAACACCAGATCCACAGTCATGCCCCTGTCTAACCATAGATAACATCCATGGTAGCATGACAAGAGGATTTTGATGCACATGTTAACCTCTTGATGTCTGCTGAAGTGGGGTATCTTCATGACATTGAGGATAGTGGACCTCACGATCACCTTAGTCTATGGCTGGGGGACTATATTCAGATTTTTCTTAGTCGTCTTTGTCAAGTATTTATGTGGTACGAGAAACACATAATTATTCCTATATCCTAGGTTAAAGTCATTGATCTTGAGATCAAGGATCAGTCCTAACTGCATTCCAACTACGTGTATCCCCTTTGGGAGGTATGTAGTGATGGGGGTGTATTCAAAATATCTCAGGATGCTGTCACGACTAAATGCACCAGCCATAGGTGGAATGTAGTCTGGGAAGACTGATAAGATGAACTTCTCATTCACCAGGTCCTTGTGGTGCTTGCTTCTTTTCCTTGTCATGGTTCAGGATGGTCCAGATCGATGTGTAGTCGATGGGGATGCTTGAAATACTCTCGTTGACAAGGCATGTACTTCTACGGATATGACCTTCTTAGCCATAAGGTCTATTAGGATATCCTCCACAAAATTCTCTACTGTGCTTCATTCTCCTGACATACACGCTCGAGATCAAATATCTCGGGTAGGTGGACAAACACTCAATGTAAGAAAAATGGGTGTCGACATCTCAATAAATACATTGTGATAGCAATCAATTCTCTTGTGGGATTGGATAATCACAATTTAAAAAAGTGTCCCTGGTGAGACAGTCAATAGATTAAATAGACAATGTCATAATGGATTCCTCCAATGGGAAGGAATGCCTCAATCCGTCCATTATGGCGCAGTCCCAATGACCTAATGGCGATATTTCTGAAAATAATTGTGTTTCTAGCCATTCTTGAGAGTTGTTCTAATGGTCAGGACACCTCTAATAGTCATATTTCTTTGCCATGGAAAAGTGTCAGTGTGCATTGTTTTGTTATTCCAACGAGGTTGAAGTTCTGTAAGCCTACTTTCTGCGAAGTCTTTTCTGGAACCTCATGTAATTTTTCTAGATTTTCTTTCTTCTTGTTGATCTTTCTTACTTTCTTTCCTATGATCTTAATCTCTGAGTTCTTCTTTTCATTTTTGTTCTTATCTTCTCCTAGTAAATGGACTTCTCATTGTTGAGGGTCTTTCAAAGGGTTCAAGTGTAATACCTCTTCTCTTATTACTTCTAGGGTAGGTGCTCGTCTCTCTTATACGTATAGGGTTTTCAAGCCTTCCTGCATTCTTTTAACTTTGATGGCTAAGTTTTTGGATCCCAGTTGCTTCGACTTTTCCTCGTGTTATTCTCTTATTCGTTCTATTTTCTTGGCTATGAAGTCTCTTAATTCTTTCTTTTTTTGTTCTATAGCTTCCTCTTCTTCTTTCCTTCAGATCTGATCGTTCTCAATCCAATTCCTTCCTAAAAAAAGTGCAAAAAGAGTGTTTTTGTGCAAAAGGAGTGTTGCTCGAATTCTTCTTCCATCGATGCTCCAGGAACAACCATAGGTACATAAGTAAGTATTCCACATAGGGTTATCATCTTTCCTTTAAAAAATCCTATTTCTCCCAATGAGAGAATCATAGCAGGCTTTCCCAAAATTTCCCAAGTACTTTCTGGCATGATATTCACCTATGTTTCCTCATCCAGAACACAGTCTATGTCGAAGTCTCCTATTCTTGTGTCTATGCACTATTTCTCTTTTAATATCTATGGTAAACTGATGTCTCTGTGATCATTCAGTGTTTCTTTCATATTTAATAATATAGTCTCTGATTCTTTTCGGTGTTCTAGTATATCCTTAGTGTTGCACCTCTTTCGTCATCTTAGTGAGAAAAATAGAGGTGCTTGCAAGCTTAGTTGGGTTTGCTAAGCAGGAAAACTGCAAGGAAAAGGGTTAAAAAAGAAATATAAAGCAACAACTAAGAATTAAACTAAGAATTAAAACAACAACTAAATTGATAAACATAGGGACATAAGGACAAAAGAAACAATGAAACCCATGTCACCAATGATAAGGCTGATATTAGTGAAAGAAAACAATGAGAAGCAAGAGGATTATGAGTCTCTTCTTCCTCCAAGGGAGGGCTCTTGGACTCCCACAAATAAGCTCTTCTTACAACTTTGAAAATGAAAATGAAAATGGTGAAATAATTCTTTGCTAGTCCACTCAAGGGGTGAGATGGATTTCCCAATGCAATGATGCAAGTATACTCTTGGAAAGGATAGAAGATTTCTCAAGAGAATAATGGAAGCATAAGTTTGCTACAAATTCCTAGAAAAATTAAGTGTATCCATTTACTTTTTATAACATTCCTTTGAGTTATTGTCCAACTAGTTTGTAGTGTGTAAAGAGGCTAATTAGGGCATTTCTAGTTCTTTGACCAGCCACCCAGTCAAATTCAGTCCATATTTGAGTGTCAAATCAACTTGGAAGCTGAACCAGAAGTGGGTGGGAGGCTGACCACTCTCATAAATGTGTTGTTTCTCATGTGTGTAGCATTTTGCAACAATAGTCATTCATCATGCGCATGTGCATGAATCTTGTGTTTTTGTTTTGCGCATGTGCGCGTGTGCCCTGTGTCTTCATAGCGCCCTTTAATTTTTGCACTATTTGTATAGTTTTTGACCCTTTGGGAATGCTTTTGTGATATTTTTGGTCCATGGGTGACCTCATAACTATTTGGTGATGCTGAATTCCTGTAACCATTTGCAGATGAAATTTCGGTGATAACATATGCCCCTTGATGGATGAGGTTAGGAGCATACGTATAGACAAAATCCATCAATGTTTCTTCTACTGAGAATGTTGTTGTAAGAGAGAGTGATAGTGGGATTGTCTAGATCTATCCATTGGAGGGAAAAAGGAACCTATAGAACTCAACCTTCCATAAGGTGTGTAAAAATAAATTGCGTACAAATGAGGTGGGCATGCCCCATGCTCATGTCATGTAACTCAAAAAGAGGAATGAAGTGTTGATGTAGACAACTGCAGTGCCCTCCGGGGTGGTCGTGATAAAGGAAGAAGACAATTCTACAAAGGAACTTACTCTGAACAATAGGCAGCGATATATGTAAGAAGTATTAAAGATTCTGTAGGCATTGATAGCCCAACCAGGTTCAGAGGTCTTCGACAAATATGAGAAATAACTGTAATAGTCGCAAAGTAAGACCCGCCATAACTTGAGAAAGTGTTGACATTGAATGTTATGGGGGTCAATGACAGTAGGGAGAAATTGTGGTTCTCCCTGTGCCATCTGATATCTCTCATTGGATAGGTAATGAGAATCAAGATACTGTCGCCCTTCTAGAAAACTGTGTTGATGTCGACAAAAAAGGGGGACGCTACTCCCAGAAGCAAAGGGCTTTGTGAAATCTACTAGATGAGATTAGGAATTTGGAAGAGGTACATGGTCAAAGTCAATATGTATGGAGAATCAAGATTTCCCTTGGTTGGGGGTATATGTGAAGTATAAGTGGCCACAACCATTCAACTAAGTCGAGTGTCAGGGGGACAACAAGACGTGGATGAAGTTGTGCCAGAGGGAGGATAAAGTGAATAAAATAATAGGGTAGAGGTAAGTGGTCTGTGGGATACTCAGAGGATATTGACGATGTCAATAAGGGTAGATGATAAAGAGTGCCCCAACCAAGGGTGACATGGGTTGCGTTTACCAAAAACGGAAGAAGGTTTCCAAAGGTGACGACAAAAAGGTAATGTAACTACTGGAAACAAAGGCATTTGTACAATAAATAAAGAATAATTTGGGATAAGTGTACAAATACAGAAACGGGTGCCCCAATGTGATATGGTTGGCTCGGGTAGGGCACAATTTGCTTGTAGAACTGGTGGAGGGTGGGGGCCCCATGGGTGGGTTTTTGTATGAGGTAGGTGAAATGAAGGGAAATTTGCATATGGGCAAACTGATTGTGGATGAAATGGAGGGTTCATGATACTGCAGAGGTGTAGTCAAAAATAGAACTTTGAAGAGATAATCTGGGAGTCTGGTGGGAAATCTAGAAAAATTAGGACACCGAGTATGTGGCTGATTCACGACATGATGTAAGACTATTGGGACTCCCATCCCTAAAGGTGTGAAAAATAGCATGAGTGTCAATGTGAAAAATGGTGCTATGAATGGGACAACTCATGTGGTTAAGAGTGCTACCGGGTGTCAGTACCAAAGATGTGAATGGAGGTGTTGGTACTGCAGAGCCAGAGATGGGGGTCCTAGAGGAAAATGTCAGAGGGTGTGACTGGAGATGAAAGTGAGATTCAGAGGGAATGACTACATGTAAGTACTGAGTATATACTTGAAGGGGTTGCATTGATGTATGATGACCAAGTACCTACACACATGAAAACCAAATACTTGACGTGAACAATATCTGAAGAGAATTGAACATATGAGCATTTATTTGATAATTTTGAATATGCACATGCGTACCTGGTCAAGGTATGAAAAAATGGCGTCCCAGGGGCTCAGGATGAAAAGAGGCCCATGGACTGTTGTGATGTAGATGACGGGATGTTGATCCCATGGCTGAAGACGGATCGAGAAATGGACACCCAGAGCTCCGAGAATGGTTAGTGGAAGTTTGGCGAAAAGGCCTATATATAGTTTTAGGGCCCACATTGCCTCCTTATTTGTACTTGTTGCTATAGTGACTGGACGATAAGTATTCAGAGGAGATTTGGAAATTCTGGGAGGATGAGGCATCCAATCGAGGACCAGTGAGCTTCATATTAGTGGTCTGATCATCCTGCATAGAATTAAGGTTTCCATTTTGGGCAGGGGCTATACGCAGGGCCGTACAGGGGGTTTTATGGGTGTGGGCCCCCAAGTGCATGGGAGATCTGGAAGTATGCACGCAGAAGTGTGCACCTGCCCACCGGATAGGCATGCATGGGAGCGCTTGCAAGGGGGACAAAGGAACGCACTATGTGCACGTCTGTTGGCTACATAACTGTGCATGTGTGCACGGTTGTGCATTGGACAGGCACGTTTTAATGTGCGCTTGTGTTCATGACAGGGGTGCATGAAGGTGCCCATGTATGTTGATCAGTCATGCACCCATGCACACCTAAAGGATGGATAGGCATGCCTAAGTGCACGCTTGTGGAGTGGACAGGTGCACATACGTGCACACCTATGGAGCGAACAGGCGCGCATGTGTGCGTGCCTATGGGTTAAACAACCGCACCTTGGAGGCAAGGGTGACGGGTGTAAAAGTTATCTTTTTAATGTTGTTTATTGTCCATTTGGCTGACTTAGGAATATTTTATATGGCTGCAAGCGATCATTTTGCATGATGCTTGTTGGTTGGCGAGAGTAGGATTGGTCCCAGCTGAGGGATGCTATGGCGATTGAGGATCCGGGTGTACATGCTACTTTGGCAGCCTGTGGGCTGCTGATGTTCTTTGAGTGCCCATTGATACGGGTGAAGGAGTATCTCTTGTAGTTCCTTATATGGATGTGGAGTCTGGACCTGCATTATTTCTTAGTGCGGGGAGAGCAGATTTCCTTCACTGTGGTGGAGGACATATATTTTTTGAATGGGCTCCCGTTTCAGGGAACGCCCCTATCGACAGAGTCGTTAATGCCTAGGAATGTGGCACTAGTGATAGTGGGTCAGAGGTACTATTTAGGGGTAAAATTTATGTCAGACACTATTGTGAGCATTGGGGCGATGGATTCTCTAGCACATCATTGTATAATAGTTATGATTGTGAGAGTGTATGGGTCCATTGTGATGCAATGGATCAATGGTGGTCAGTTGTGTGTGATGGAGAGGGCACTAGCTAGTGAGCACTTCACCTAGGGTCTTACGCTACATGCCAGGATGGTAGGGAAACTAGACCATTGTCGGTCCATGGATATAGGAGAGTTTGCCTTTGGGTCCATCCTAGTGGCTTGGTTTTTGGAGAGGGTGCCTATGTTGTGCCCTAGGATTTTATTAGGTGCACCTGGGGCACGAGAGCCGCGAATAAAGTGGTGGTACACTGTGTTGCTTCGCCGCGATGGTGGTGAGGGTAGCCACTTATTTGCTGCTGAGGTGGCACAAGTGTGGTGGAAGATGCCGCAGGTGATTTTATAGTTCCCATATGCTGGTGTTGACTTCTGGGAGGATCGAGACATGATGTTACCTCCTGGGGAGGTTTTTGATCACTGAGGTATGTTTGTGAGTTATATATATATGTTTTTTGAGATAACATGACATATGTATATGATATAGATGTTGACACTATCTGCTGCTTGTTTGTATGTGCAGATGTGGCACCTTGTGGGCATGAGGTGGAGTTTCTGAGGGCGTTGGCTCGCTAGGAGCCAGGGAGACAACCACAGGGAGGGACGTGGGTTGGAGAGAGACATCAGTGTGAGGATGCTGAGATGAGACCAGATGATCTTGAGAGAGCAGCGAGGAGATGCCAGTTTGACGAACTTGATGTCGGGCCAGCACATGCTCCTCTAGTGGATGCTGGAGCAGATTTTGAGGACATACGCCATCACCTGGAGGTGGTGCTACAGGGCATGCCTGAGGGCATGTGGTCACTTATCCAGGATGAGGGCATCCTAGAGAAATGCGTGGGGGTTCCACTGTTGTGGTGGGCCGTGGTACGATGAGAAACAGTAGCAGGTACTACTATGACCAAATAGTTACCTTCTGGTTAGGAGGGACTAGTAGTGGGTGGGAGACCAATGCCTGAGGGAGGGGTAGGAGGTGGTGCTCTAGAGGCACCTTGAGTGGTGTTCTATGTATTTTGGTATTTTTGTATATAGTCTGGTTAGCCCATTTTGTACTGAGTTGCTTCACTGGCCTGCGGATACTTGTATTTTTGTATGTAAACATTTGGATGGCACTGTGGACCATTTTATATATACATGAGTATACATTTTGAGATATATGTGGTGTTTACATGTGTTTTGTTAATGTGGTGATGATGTCTAGTCTATATATGCAGTGACAAGTTGTTGATATGTTTATGTATGTGTAGAGGTATCTTGATGTGATATATGCTAGTCTAACACAATATTAACTAAGTTATCTGTGATTTGATTCAATTGTCTTGGAATATGTGTAAATGTAATGGAATCAAAATGTTGAGATAAAAGTCTAACCTGCAGGTATTTGCAAAAGAGGCAATGATGGTGTACACTGTACACATTGTTGAACTGGAGAACGACTAGTTGAGAGTCGAGAAAGATGCTAAGGTGACGAATATGATGATGTTGGGCATCGGCCAGGAGGCCAATGATGACAGTGTATTCGGCTTGGTTGTTGGTCGTTGAACCCAAACATATGCCGCTCGAATGGAGCATTTCATGTGAGGGGGTGTAGAGAGCGCAAGCGGCCGAAGTGAGATTTTGTGTCCAACGACTGGCACCATCAGCGTAACTGATGTGGTAGGCCAGTGGAGGAAGCATATGTCAATATCATAATTGATAGTTTTAGACATGAGGGATGGAAAAAAGATTAAAAACACTATAAAAAGAAAATAACCTAAAGTAGAACTGCTACGCTTAGGCATAATTTTTTTTTAAGTATAACTCATTGAAAGGTTCTTTGAGAGAGAGGCCTTCGGGAGAGGCCAGGATGTATGCACCTTTGGTGAGGCGATGTTGGATAATGTATGGGCCATACCATAGTGACTCGAATTTTCCATGACCAAAGGTATCATGAGCAATATCATAAGCAAGGATGAGGTTGCCTTCGTGAAATGAGCGAAGGTTGATGTGGCGATCAAAGGTGGCCTTTGACCATCTTTTAGCTGCCTCATTATTATGTAATGAAGATCGATGATCTTCATTCAGGGACTCTAAGTTCAGCAAGCGCTACTCCATTAGAGAACTATCGGGTAATAGCTTAATTGTAGTGCGTAAGGTGGGAATTTCACACTCGATGGGAAGAGTGGCCTCTACCCCATGGACTATATGAAATGGTGTGAAACTAGTGGTTGTTTTCATAGATGTACGGTAATCCCATAGCGCATAAAATAACATATGATGCCAATTGGTCTTATGTTTTTTAACCGTGCACTGTATGATGGTCTTGAGGACCTTGTTAAATACTTTGACCTATCCATTAGACTGAGGATAATATGGTGAAGCAAACTTGTGGGAGAATCCTAACCAAGATGAGAGTTCAACAAAAATCTCATTCTTCAAGTGTTTCCCGTGATTGAAAACAAGTTGGAGTGGTACTCCAAAGAGAGATATGACGTGGTTAAAGAAAAAATGCACTATGGTTAGTGGTATTGTTGAAGGTGGGCATAGCTTCCACCCATTTGGTGAATTAATCGACTGTGACCACAATGTATTTGTGTCCATTGCTGGAGGGAGGATTACAAGTCATGAATTCGATGCCCCATTTACAAAAAGGGCTGGTAGTGATGACTGGATGAAAAAGAGAAGGTGGTGCTCGAGCTTTGTTGGTGTAAATATGACACTTCTCGCATCGTTTCATGGCGTGAATGCAATCATGAAACAAGGTAGGCCAAAAGTAACCTGCTCGGATAATCTTTTGAGTAGTGGATATTCCCAAAAGATGGCCCCCACATGCGCTGTTGTGGCAGTTGTTTAAGACTCTATCGGCCTCATCAATGGTTAGGCATTGACGAAGAATGGTGTCGACCCCTCGCCGATATAAGATGTCTCCAATGAGGAGGTAGTGGGGGGCCTGGTGGTGAATACGACAACGATCATCTCATGAAAGGTGGTTTCTAAACTTTTGAGTTCGAAGGTAGAAAAGGAGGTTGTCATACCAAGGATCATCTCAAGTGATGTAAAAGAGGTGTTCGTCAGGGAAGTCGGTATTGATGGGGGCACTGGTAGTGTCAGAGGGGAAGGTCATGACTAGTTCAGCGAGGATGAGAGCTTTCTTGCTCTTGGGTATTGAGAATTCAAGATCATACTCTTGAAGAATAACGATCCATTAGGCAAATTTGCCATTAATTTGCCAACGACTGAGCAAGTATTGCATAGGGTTGGAATCTGCTACAACCTTAGTTGTGCGAAGCATAATGTAGTGACGTCATTTCTGGACTGCGAGGACGACTGTAAGGGCTAGTTTCTCTTCATGTTCATACTTCAAGGGTGGCCCTGAGAGGTTTTTACTAACATATTATATGACATGCTCATGATTTTCATCACCTAGCTGAGTGAAAACTCCTGCTACTAAAACAACTGATGCTGATATGTAGAGGATATAGTCGCGATTGTAATCAGGTGCACTAATTAAAGGGGCATTGGAGAGCACCATTTTAAGATCGTCAAATGACTGTTGGGCATGTTCATCCCAGTGAAATGTAATGTTGTGGCATATTAAGCGAAGGAAACCATGTGCTCGAGTGGTGTAGTTTGGGACAAATTGCCGCAGGAAGTTAGCCTTGCCTTGAAGGCTTTGGAGTTGACGTAAATTCCAGGAGGTGGAATTTCAGTGATATCTTGGACTTTGAGGGGGTCCATGGTAATACCGCTTTGGGAAATGATGAATCCGAGGAGGCACCCCGTGGTGATGAAAAATATGAACATGAGGGGATTCAAGTGGATGTTGTATTGACCACACCATTGGAAGATGATCCGTAAATCATCAAGATGTTGGGTGCGTTTCTTGGATCGAGTTGTGAGGTCATCCAAGTATGCGAGGATGATATGGGCCAGATCATGAAAAATGTATGTCATAGCCCATTGGAAAGTTGTGCCAGAATTCTTTAAGCCAAAAGGCATGACACGATATGTGAAAGTACCCCAAGGGGTAGTGAATGCAGTTTTGTACTGATCGTTTGGGTGAATTTGAATTTGATTATAACCAGAGAAACCATCCATGAAGGATAGAGCCTTATGGCCTGGGTAGTCGTCGATAATTTGATCGATGAAAGGCATTGGAAAGTTTTCTTTGGGACATGCGTGATTGAGATCAAGAAAGTCTATGCAGATGCAGATAGTGCCCTATTTTTTGTTAACGGGTACAGGGTTGGAAACCCATGATGTATAGGTGATGGGGTAGATGAACCCGACAATGCATAATTTGTCAATCTTAGCTTTGATGGCTGCTACTTTGGAAGGGTGTAGCGGTCACTATTTTTGATGAACTGGGGTTATGTCAAGCCAAGTTTCGATGGGATGTTCAACGATTGAGGGATCAAGACCAGAAATTTCTGTGTATGGCCAAGCAAAAATATCCCAATATTCCTGGAAGAGGGTTTTATAGGTGGTGATTTCTTGAGGAGTGCAAGTGGCTCCAATGGTGATTTCCTCGACAACGCCATTTTTGATGGAAATGTCGATTTTGATGGTTGGGGAAATGTTGGCCATGTTTCCTTCTTCAAAATCATCCAGGGCAGGGATGGGGTTGTTGAACCAGTTGATATGCCCTGATGGGATAAAATCCTTGGTTTCAACCGCATATATGGGGTGTTGGTTAGGAGGCATGGAGGCTTCCTATGGAAAGAAGAGTGCTCGATGGTGGAGTGCATCCCATGGGGGATCAGGGGTTTTAACTCTTCGAGTATTTCCTCATCACAGTGAAAGTGACGGGAATACAAGGGGTCATGAAGAGTGATATTGGGGACCGTTTTCATGTGGCTTCCCCCTAGTGATGAAGAAGGAGGGGGAAGGATGCAAGGAGAGTGTGATAGTTCGCTTGACATAAACCAAATATCGAAATATTGGGGAGTACCTGTGGTAGTTGGATGTACAATTTCCATAGGGAAATGAGTGGGAGAATTGGGGGGATTTGGGGGTGAATCCTCGAATAAGTCATCCAGGAACCATGGAGGCATTCGGAGGGCCTAGGGCTCAGGAGAAATGAGATGAAGAATCTCTAGTGACGAGGTAAGGTCAACCATCGATCCTGTAGGGGGCGTAGGGGTTTGAATTAGGGTCAATTGGCGTTGCCTGTATTCAATGATCATAGGACACTGGTATGTAAAATGATCTAATGATTCACATAGAGAGTAAGGGAATCTCATACATTCATTGACTGAAGTTGTGACATAATGGATGTCAATGATTTTTGGTATGGATGACGAAGTTGTACTAGGTTCACTCTGAAAGATTTGGCGTATTACGGCTAATGTCTGTCGAAAGCATGGCAATGATGGGAAATGGTGTGTATAATGGCCATATTCTTAACATATAGCACAAGTGAATTTGGTTCGCAGCTCTTTACTACTTGAGTGAGGGGCAGTAATGACAGTACTGACTATAGTGAGGAGTGTTGAGGGAGGTTGATTGAGTGGAATCAAATTTTGTAACTCTGGTAGAGAAGGGAAATTGTTGGTTTGGTGTCCATCTTTCTCACATAACGCACAAGGGGGTTGGACGTGTGGGGGAAGTGGAGCTATGGGCTCTTTCTTCTTTCTCCTGCCCCCAACTGTGGTAGGGTGGGTAGTGAGTGGGGGTGTAGAGGGTATGGTGGGAGTGAGTATGGGAATCATCATTGGGATTCCTTCCATTTGGGGGGGAAGGGATGGTCGAGGGACCATCTCTGGTGGATGTAAATACCAAATTGGAATTTCTAACACCATATTAGGGAGGGTTAGCATTGCAACTACTTGGAAACCTTTGACACTAGGTGGAGGGTAAAAGAAGGGGATTTGAGTAATGGCTTGGGGAGCTGTCTCCCAAACTGGGATATGTCCTTGGGGAGGGGTGAAATCGTGGACTGGTGGGGTCAATGAGTTCACAGGAGGCTCGTGAGGGGGGAGCTCTGTGACTAGTGGGATGTCAGATATGATAGAAGCCTCCCTAGGAGGAAGGGTATCCTATATGTTAGTTCTATTAGATGATACGACACATACTTGATTGGAAGGATGAAGGAGTGGTGGTGCTCCATGGTAAGTTCCTAATAATGATGGATCTTTGAAAATTCCAGGACCCGTTTCGATGAGTGGGTATTCATCATGACTCGTGTGGATGAGAGGGAGAATGTTATCGATGTTGGCAGGGAGGCTAGGCTCGTAATGGGAGTCTTGGTCAATGGTAAAGATCTTCCTGTTGTGGGGGAACATCATTGTTCAAAAGACAGAAGAGGAAACTGCCTTCATAGCGTACATGTAGGTACGACTAAAAAGGATATTATAATCGAGTGGGGCATCGATAACTTCAATGTCGATGAGAATAGTCTTACCCTTGAGTTCTATGGGGACATTTTGGAAGAGCCCTTCAGGAGATGATTTCCATCTGTCATAAGCTTGTAAGGTAATGGTAGAGGGTATGAGTTCATGGGAACCAAGTTTCTGCCATACAGATTTGGACATAATGCATGTAGATGCACCTTCATCGATGATACACCGATGAACTATAATGTTCTATATTTTCACTGGGATTTAAAGGCGATAAAGGTGGGAAGGCGAGGTTCTCTACTGTCGAGATCAAATGTAATGAGTCGAGTATCTGTGGGGTTGACTACCCCTAAGGTGGAAAGTAATGATTTCCACTAAGTGGGACAAGTATGAAGGACTTCTAAGACTGACATGGCAACTGGGGATTGTGCTAAGTCGTCAACCAAACTATAATTATGAGCTTCCCTAGCCTGTGGGTTGTGGACATTCTTGCACAATGGGATGTGAGAGATGCGAAGAGGTGGTTTTGTGTTAGGGTGAGGGATCACCAATGGTGGTCTCATTGGTGTGGGAATTGTCTCTGGAGGAATGTGAGGAGACTCAGTGGGTGCATGATACTAATGATTGCGTGTTTGTAGAAGGATTTCTTCCTCACTAGTGAGGAGGATCGTGTGATTTGCTAGATTGTTTGGATTGAGGTATTGTCCCACCTTAGGCGGGGGAGCTTGCATGTCATGTTGGGTGTTTATCACACCTTGGTGTGGGATAGGATTCTGTAGCACGACATGGGGGGGCTATTTCACGTATTGTTGTGGGGCCTGCTGAGGGACAGGTGGTGCTGGAGGATGGGGTAGACTGCCTGAGTCTTTCAGCCATTTGAAATCAGTGATTTGGAGGAAATGATGAATATAATGACCAAAATCACTACAAAGGGGACAAGGGAGGTTGGTTTTAACATTATTGTTATTTCTCCCTTGATGCCTATTGTTATTTCCCCCCTGGGGGTTATGATTCCCTTGGTTCTGGTTGCCCCCAGTAGGTTGGTTCTGCTGGGGTTGATTCCTGCCTTGACCTAGGTTGTTGTTGTTCTTGTTTCTTCCTTTATTTTTGGCATTGTTCGATGGATGGGTCAGATTGGTCGTATTCAGTTGTTTGAAATTTTGATATTGTTGAATGGGAGAAGGTTGAACAAAATTCACCCCAGCATGAGGATGTGAGGGAGCCATGGGTTGTGGGGGACCAGGAAATGGAAAGTACGGATTCTGTGGGGGTAATGATCCGTAAGGTACATAGGAAGGCTTGGTGCTTTTGCTAGTACTATAAGATGAGGTAGAGGGAGTACTAGAACTTGTTTGAATAGGTCGTTGTATGGGGGGTGCCAACGATGGCCCACTGGTGGGTAGAGGCATAATAATAGGGCATGGTTGTTATTAAGGGGGTGGGGGGTAATAAGAGGTGCCCCCATATGCTGACGGATATTGAGGTGTTCCATACATTGGTGGTTGTTGGGGTTGTGGACCATGGTGAGTGGTATTACCAATCAGTCTATCTGTTGAGTGAGACATCTCAAGTTTGTCTTGGCCAAACGACATAGGCTTTGGGAGATCAGGAAGTATATTGTATAAGTACCCTGACTGTGAATAGATGAGGTCATATTGTTGAGCCTTATTGATGGCTTCCTCTTCTGATTGAGGGAAGGTGGAAGCTACATCCTTATCGAGGAAAGAGAAAAGTGATCTAAGAAACCAGTCAAGACAATGTTGTTTGGTGGTTTCTCTTTTGCAAAAACTATGTTGCCTACACCACTCGTGAATGTGATCAACAATATGTGTGTCTAAGGTTTGTTTGAAATTAGAGAGTAGTTCCAGACCATTGTCATGGCAGATTGGTAATTGGAAGAAGGTAAAAAATGCTTTGGCCAATGACTTAAAAGTCGCATGGGACCCTGATTTTTCATCTACATACCACTTGGCTAATGGGCCAGTGAGTGTTCATTGAAATAATCACAGTCTGATGGAATCATCCATAATGTCGTTGGAAGAGCACCATAGGTGAAAAGTCATGACATGGTTGGCAGGGTCATCTCCTACCTTTCCTTCAAACTTGAGGATGTCTAAAGGTAGTTTTGTGGGCATTGTAGGCCATGTGGGGTCATGCAATATAGGATCGTTGGTGAGTTTGCTTAGATATGGTATGTAAAGAGAGGCCAAATATGGCATCTACAATGGAGGGGGAGGATTATCTCTAGCCATGGTGTGAGTGTGTTGTGAACCTGAACCTTGAGGGGGGCTAGGTGGGTTGGTACTTCCCCCTTGAGAGGAATTTGGTCCTCCACTTACATGTAAAGGAGAGTGAGTGGATAGTAGGACTTGGGAAGTGGACCCAAGTAATGTGGAACCAAGAAAAGTTGATCCTAAGATTGTAGCACTCACAGGAGTGTGTGAAGGTGGTGTCGATGAGTGGGAAAGACCATACACTCCCCCTAAGATAGGAGGGAGATTTAACAAGCGTCGGGAATGACAGGGATTCTTTGGGTCCCCTATGATGTCCAACTAGCTGAGTGAATGTGTGAAAATGGTGGTGAGAGTAATAAAGAAACAAGATCCTTTGTTGCAAATTTTGAACTTTACACAATATATATATATATCCAAATCAAAATGTAATCAGAAGTACATTATACATAAAGTGTTTTGAAAAAGAAGCATATATGTGGATAAGTGGGTTTTGTCAGCATGGGGAATCAAAGAAAACAATTTCTCATGTCCTAAAAGACGTAACGTCCTTCCTCTCAAATAGCACTGGAACTTCCAATAGTACTCAACAATGGGGTCTGAAGTCACCGAAAGAGAAACTAGTGAAGGATGAAATAATCAGTTATAATGAGGGGTAAACGGGGCATATCCCAAAAGAGCTGGCGATATTTCCCAATAGACACACAAAATCCGATCAAGGTGCAATTGCAGCCCACAATTGCCACCTGGGTAGATGTCCTAAATTTGGTCACTAGGTACCTCGGTCAAAGTGCAACATTTAGATTTTCGGCCTCAGAAATGGGTCATGGGTTGGATCCCATCCAAGAGGTGGGTGCCTCAAGGGGGAATGAAAAAAAAAAATGGACCTTGGCCTTCAACCCTTCACGGGTATCTCCCTGCCTTATGGTGTTGGGAACACTTGACTTGGAGGATTTCCAGTTCCCTATTTGACAACTTCTATGGTTTTGACAATGTGAGAACCAGATAACGGGGAGTTATTTGGATGCCTATCCCCGAAATCTTACCTAGACTAAAAAATTTCTTTTGGCACCTCCTGTGGAGGAAAAATTAGTGAGTTTTTTTAGAAACATTTTAGATGTAGCTGTTTTGAGAGGTTGGGGGTGTGAACCAACCTTGTTGAATTTAAATGGGAGTGGATGGTTTCTTCAAGAAAAGGGTGGGGTGTTTTGGAATCCCTTTGGAGGAAACTTACTTTGACCTCCATGTTTCAAGAAGAAGATATGTGAGTGATAAGTGAATTTTGTGTGTGAATGAGTGAAAGTGTGCCAAGTTTTAATGAATTAGGTGTCACCTTGTTGCATGTGGACTTCGCTTGGTCCTTACAAGTGTTGATTACCTAATTAACTAAATGCCTTTGGTACAACCTTGCATAATTCAAAAGTCCCTAGGAAGCTAGCATGTGTACATGTGGGTCCGTTACTATTCCTTTAACTCCCTATTGTGATGTAATCTAAGAAAATATTTGAAACTATCCTAGATTGTGATCATGTGGGCATGTATGGGCTCGTTATAAAACCTTTAAACTTCCCTAGTAATTTGATCTAAGAAAGTAAATTTCAAGCACTATCCTATCTTTGTGACATGTGGGCATGTATGGGCCCGCTACAATATTAAGATGTGTTTGAAGAAATAAACTAATAGGAGTCCCAAGAAGGGATGTTGTCCTCTCCTAAAGGTTTTAATCTTGTTAAGGGAGATGAAATTGTTTCACAATCTTTTTTTGATTCTCAAGGTTACTTGGAGGCGCGAGAAAAGAGCATACTAAGCGATTGTTATCCAAATTCTAGTCCCAATTCATGTTAAATGTGATTAAAAATGATTTCCAACTTATATCTTTAGTCAAAACAAGCCATCCATGTGGCGAAAATGAAAGCAAAAGAGGAAAAAATGATTATAACCCCCTAAGTGCCTATGTGTTTTGACTAACCCCTTTATATGAAGAGGGGACTAAGTGTGGTGCAGCTTTAAAACATGCATAAAATCACTTTTAAGAAGCCAAGGGCCTTCACCACATCTCAAGAACCTTACAATGTGAATTTTTCGCACAGGTGCACGGGTCTCAGTGGAGACAGAGCCACACATAGTGCATGCACATAGACCAAAAAAAGTTAATGAGTGCATGTGCACAAAACATAACTATGACTTGAGCGCATGTGCACACGATGCATGTTTGTGGGCCAAAAAACCCATGCATAGGTGACACACGGCTGTGAATGAAAATTCCAGGTGGAATTCTCTTAGTTCACCTTGGAATTGCATGATTGGCAGGTCGGCTTAGGCCGATTAATGCACCTGCAAGTTAAATAAACCAAAAGAAGAGCTAGAAAAACCCAAATGGGGTAGGAAATTGATACCTCTTGTTATAACCCTAAATTGCACCACACATGCTTACCTGACATCAGGCCAACTCATATCCCTTCATTGCCAAAACATCTGCTAAACAACTCTTTTGAAATCCTATTGTGTCAAGGCCCATGTGCCCTAACCCATTACTGCACGTGTGTGCACGGTGGCTGGATCACTACAGCTCGCGTGTACCTAACAAAGCACGAAAAAAAGAAAGTTGCTGACGGAACAAAAATCTATGGGTTAGTTAACTAAAACTCCCAACCATGCGTGGCCGAGAGTTCATCCAAAACCCTAGCTCCTTCTAG
>CBVK0100099419.1:11303-25394 GCA_900067695.1 Picea abies | reverse complement strand
ATCCCTTTTTTTCTCAACTTTGGATCTACACTGCTTCTTGTAGTGCCCTTCTTTTCCAGTTCTCCAGCATACCTTTACAAACTTTATAAGAGATTTAGATCTACCCTTAGAATTATATCTCCCACTTAAGGACTTAGATCTATTTCTTTCTTGGGAGCATCCTCTTGCAAATAATGCATCTGTGCTATGTCCTTCCATGTTCTTCTGTCTCATCTCTTCCAAAAACAAGGATGAGACCACTTCATCAAACTTCAAGGTAGTTGCATTACTACCTATGTCCAAAACCAGACTATCCCTTGAGTCTAGTAAAGAGAACAGTAAACAGATACACTTATATTCATCTAAAATTTTAATACCAATAGATACTAACTGACTTACCACAGTATTGAAGGCGTTCAAATGCTCTTCCACTGAATCTCCATCTCTCATCCTCGAGTAATAGAGATTCTTTCTCAGGAATAGTTTATTTACTAGGGACTTAAACTAATACAAATTCCCCAACTTATCCCGTAAATCCTTGGTTGTAGCTTCCTTTGACACATTCAATAATACTAAACATGAGAGACACAATCGGATTGTTCTCTTCTCCTTCTGATCCAACTTTTTCCAGTCATATGTTGAAGTTCTTGTCAGTGTAGTACCTAGATCCATCGTTATCCACTGATCTATGTCCACCAATAGATCTTCCATATTGAGCTTCCATAGCTCAAAATGTTTCTGATTAAACTTCTCAATCTCCATTTTCGAACTACTTTCCATTTCTCTTCACCTGAAGAATCAATACTGTATATCTCCCACTGTAAAAAGGCTTATCACAGTCCCGATCCAAACCCTTGACCAAAAAGGCATCCCCCTAAAACAATAATTGCTCTGATACCAAATGTAGATTTTAACCTTGTACAATTATTTACTGGAAAAAACATTTCAATAAAAGAACACAAAAGATACAATGGAAAATACACACATTACACAGATATTTTTCCCTTGGAAACCCAAACTAGGAAAACCAACATATTATGTATTCATTCACATCATACATTGTTTACATTACAATATACATATAGGATTCAACATGATCCAAAACCCTAACCCAATGACCTGGATTAGTCAACAACCCTAATTCCTTAGCTGGAAAGAGAAAACCATCGACAAGAAACTATGTTCCAAAAAATTTCCCAACAATGGACACAAAAATCAAGGCAACATGAAAAATGAGGCAAAAAAGGAGACAACGATTTTTTAACTAGTTATGAAAAGAATATAAAACATACCCAACACAAGAGATACACCAAGGCACAATCCAAACCCTAGTGCATTACCCTAGGAAGGTAGCGCATGAGAGAGATACCAACCAAGAATAAGAGATGTGCCTTATCCTTCCTCTTGTAGTTCCAGCTGCAACTTCAGTTCTCCACCAAACTTTTGTTATAGCTGAGTGATTTGTGATCACCAAATGGGTAAGGAATCACCTTATTTATACTTATTCTACTAGTGAAATTTTCCCACAGGGTCAACCTATCTTTTCTGGCAAATATAATTTACTTTGACTTTTATCTAGTAGGGCCGACTTCTCATATTGCAAGTACAAAATATAAAAATAATAATTATTTTCCTAAGACGACATTACATATATACTTTGGCATTATTCTTTTAGGGTTTTGACTTGATCAAATACCATCAGAATATCTTCCGCATCTACACAATACTTCAACACTTTATACTATAACAACTATTTGATTTTAGTCCCCAAAAATTACATAAACAAGTACATATATCATCATTCCATTTCTTTTTTCAAAAAGTTACAAAAGTAGTTATATCATTAAAAAGAAAGTAAAGTTGTAGCTAGTCCTTAGTCATGAAAATTGACAGTATTTATTTATATCCAAGGTGCATGTGTAATAATTGTAGAGTGACCATCATGTAGGATGGAAGTGATCTAAGTACCCCAATCCAAATATAATCTATCTTTGGAAAGACCATCTGCTATGTTGTTCCTATCCATGTATATGTGAGACAAAGACATATGTGAAAAGGTTGTCAAATACATTTTTATATCATCATAAAGGGGATGTAAGGTGAAGTTTATGATTTGATATATCTTTCTAATCCATTTGATAACCAAGAGAGTCGCCAAAAATTTGTATTTGTTGGATCCCATGTTTTTGGGCTAGCTAATGAAGTAATTTGAGTGCCACCAATTCAAAAAAATTGTCAGATTCCTGCCCAATACCTACTTTGAGGGATACAAAATGCGTGGATCAATTATGTAAGATTCCTCTTGCACCTCCTTTGGGAGGATTTCATTGCGAAGCTCCATCAAAGTATCCCCAAGGGATATTCTTAATTATTACTACTTCCCTGAATTCATGTCTAGAATGTTTTTCCTCCACCTATGGGTAATAATTTATGATGTTGAGAGATCAAATCATGGACCATGAAATTTATTTTTACTAAAGTACCTCCCAAGTAAGAGACTTTTTTTTTTTAATTCAAACACATGAAAAGTTTATTTTTGGAGGTGTTACCTCCCAAACTAGCATCCTTTATAGAGGTTCCAATAGGGATAAGAACAACATGGGAAACATGAAGGACCAGAACTTGTCACTGAGAGGAGGGGGGGGCTGAATCAGTGACAAAATAATTTTATCAATTTTTCTTCTATTAATGCAATCAATATTTTAACACAATATTTATTATCAATTTTTCTTCTATTAATGCAATCAATATTTTAACACAATATTTAACATGAAACCCAATTGGAAAAAACCACAAACACTTTTCTATTAACTGCAAAATTATATTTTAACAAGTTATGTAGAAGGAATATGTTCTTCCTTTTAGATCAGCGCCAACTGATTAGGATGCACCCACACCCTTGTTCACCAACACCAACTGGTAGGAGGCTTCAACCCCCTGTTTAGTCAACTACAACTGACAAGGAAGCACCTACTCCCCTTGCTCACCAACACCAACTGGTAGGAGGTTACAACCCCATATTTAGTCAGCTACAACTGACAAGGAAGCACCTACTCCCCTTGCAGGCTCCAATGTGCCCTTGCATTACCCAACCACCCTTAATTTCTGAATCTGGAAATCTTCTGTATCAAACACTGGATTGCATAACTGCCTTGTCTCCTTCTGTTCTTGATCTTGAATAAGAAATTGATAGGCACCTTATAACTAACAGTTCTTCATCTTAGAATCTGCTTCTATTTTGATCTTCTTCAATGGACTACATAGAGACTTAATTCTCACCACTCTTTCTCGTTTATATACTCTTCGAACTGGTGTGAGCTATGAAACATTGTGTCCCTTTGTTTGGACCATCGCACCCATTCAATTAACAATAATCTCATTTGTTTTTCTTTATCCAAATATTATCGAGAATCCCTTTCAATTTAATAAAAAATTATTTTCATTAATTGATCACAGGTATGGATGGATTTCATTTAACTTACTTCCATAACTCTGCAAATATTGCAAAAACCGAGTTCTGCAGAGGTTCTTCCTTCAAACCATTTTTATATGACCAACAATACAAAACCATGGGCTTATTAACTTAAGTGATATATTATATTTTACCTTTATTTCTTTTATTCCATATGACCACAAGTGGTGACCAGGCACTAGGCCAAGCGAGTGCTTGATCACTTAATAAAATCAATGGTCACATTTTTACTTTCCATGAAGATATGGATGATTCTCATTTACTTTGGGAATTTAGGACTTTTTCCTTCATGACGTCCAACCTATTTACAAATATCCTGAATAATAAACGCGTGTCCATAATCTTCAATGATTGAGAATTCTCCCGAAGTATTCTTCATATTGGATGACTTATGTCCACTTTGGGACTTCGACCTTTGGGACTTCGAGACTCAGGGAATTTGCTAGTGGTGAAACTCCCGAGGTAACAAATCTCGGAGTGATATAACTTGATGACATGGAGTTTCCTGAGTGGTTTCCATGTTTCACCTAAATTCATGGCTTACGTATGCTTAAAGTAGCTATGGGACCTTGACACTTGTCATCAACTGATTACGCCACATGTCCTTGCTGACATCACTATTGATGACGTGGGCTCTCAATGTGAGTGATACATTTCTTATCCTTGTCACTTCAGAACTTTGGCCTTCGAGAATTTGGGTAATTCGATTTCTCCACTTCCCAGTTCTCCCGAAGTGAGATTCCCCAAAGTGTAAACCTAGAGTAACTTGACTTCATCCAATGGTCATTCTTTAACCTAAAAAGTCTTAACATGATCCAACAGCTGTCGAGAATTTGACTACTTGGGATATCGAGACTTTGGCCTTTCTTATCCTATCCTTCTACTTTCCTAGATCTGACGATCAAGATATCTTCTGAAGTGTTTCCTCAGAGTAGATTTCTTACGTCTATTTTGAGACATTTGTGGCTTACTTTGTCCTTCCACTAAACATGATCTGATGGTCCTGATATCTACTGAAGTGTTCTTCATATTGGATGATTCACATTTTCTTCAGTACTTCATCCTTCGAGTGATCTTACTTGTTCTCAACCCTTTTTCTTTCGAAGTGGTCAGCGCCGAAGTTGAACACTACTACCTTGGCATGCTCTGAATAGATCAGATGGTCCTCATTTACTTCGAGACTTTGTATCAAACAATATTCATCTTTACTTATCCTTCCACTTAAATTGATCCAATAATCGATGTGGATTGCAAAACCATAACTTGTGAGTGGTTTGATTCGTTTCCCAAACTCTGCAAATGAAGTTATGTGATTTTCGGTGAGTTAACCATAATTGTTGATCTTTGAATCGATGAGATATGACGATATAGAATAATTTCGGGATTGGAAATAACGTATAGTATAATTATCCCTTCGCGCTCCGCAATCAATCCCTGTCGTTGATCTGGCACTTTCATATCCAACTGTCATGATTTGATTTGATCATTGACTGGTCCTCCAATGATCCTTCTCTTGTAATCTGACGGACTAGACTAATTGCGAGATTGGGAATAACACATTGTTTAATTATCCTTTTTTTCTCCCCAATCCATCCCTGTCATTGATCTGGTGCTTTCCCTTCTGAGTTTCATGTGCGTCATCTCTTCTGAGATTTTGATCTTCAGTCGCTTACACTCCTGAGTTTTTTAATCTCTCCATACTGTCATACTACATATATTTATTTGACATGAATTCTACATACTGTTATATTGTTTGACATCAATGAAAACACATTAATGACACTATGTCCAACAAATTATTTAACAAAGATCTACAATGTAGGGAGAGATGATTGGGACTTAAGAGTTCCTATAGTTTTATGGGCATACAAGACTACAAGAAAAAACATTTCAGGGAAAACACCTTTTAGGTTGGTCTATGGAAAAGAACAAGTGATATCGATGGAGTTTCTTCTACCTATCCTACGCATTGAAACAATTATTGATATTTTAGACTATAGTGCAGTAGAGGATAGATTGTCACAGTTGGTACAACTTGAGGAAGATTGCTTTGTCGCAAGGTTCCATCAACAATTTTAGAAGGCAAGAGAGAAGGCATGGCATGATAGACACATTGAACAAAATTTTTTTCAAGTGGGAGACTTAGTATTACTCTATGATAGTAAGTTTATAAAACAACCAAGGAAGTTTCAAATGCATTATTTAGGACCCTATGTAATTCAATATGTTACAGAGGCAGGTGTTGTGCAGTTGGAAACTTTGAATGGAGAAACCTTGGGAGGAATGGTGAATGGAAGTCTACTGAAACTCTATAGAGATGGATGACCATTTTTGCATTAATTTGAAATGTGAAAGAACACATGTATCATAGTATTTGTACTATAGTAGGGAGGTAAAACACAAAAAAACAAACAAAAAGTAGAAGTACTATAGTAGGGAGGTAAAACACAAAAAAACAAACAAAAAGTAGAAAAAGGGAGAAAACAAACAAAAAGTATAAAAGGGAGAAAACAAACAAAAAGTAGAAAAGGGAAGAAAATAGGTAAAAATGGGAAAACCAAGAAGAAATACAAAGGTAGAGAGGAAGAAGTATCATGTATAAAAAGGGAATATTGCACAGATAACCAAAACAACACAAAGTTAGTTAAGTGCACACAAAATTCAAGCGTGGAACATAGCCATTAAGGGAATTAAAGCACAAAAAACAACAATTAATAAGCCATAAATGGTGAAACATACTAGAAATGCGTAGTCATAAATAGAAGGTGTCATCAAGGATAGAGACAGACTAGTAGATCGAAGGAAAGAACCAAGCCATAAATGGTGAAACATACTAGAAATGCGTAGTCATAAATAGAAGGTGTCATCAAGGATAGAGACAGACTAGTAGATCGAAGGAAAGAACCAATAGAGGATTTGACATTAATACCACAATAAGGAAAGTATTGATTGTAGATTATGATCAGATTCAACATTTACATTGGGCGTGAAAACAATTATACAACTTTCAAAGGGTGATAAAAGTGCATAAGGACATGAGAGGAAAGGTTATTTGCATTTGATAAGAGCTATGAGCATACCAAGTGAACCAAATCCAAACCACAGTCAAATGAGAACCAAAAAAGAACAATCACCGAACTCAGTCACAAAGATCAATGGAAGCATTGCAAGTTGGAGCATCGACAGTCGTGGAGGGAAAAGTGAATAAAGTAGCGCATGACACAAAATAAAAGATCATGACCCTGACTGCGTAGGGAGTAGAAGAAATTTTGAAAAGAACAATCACCGAACTCAGTCACAAAGATCAATGGAAGCATTGCAAGTTGGAGCATCGACAGTCGTGGAGGGAAAAGTGAATAAAGTAGCGCATGACACAAAATAAAAGATCATGACCCTGACTGCGTAGGGAGTAGAAGAAATTTTGGGAATGGAGGCAACAATAAGAAAGGAATTCATGACAACAAAGGACACCTCCCAAAATTTCATAGAATCATGGAGGAGTGCGCAACAATTCTGAGTGGCTCAAGATGAGCTATAGGTGATTGTTGGGGGCCTATTGGATAGGTATTTTGGATATAGTTTTAAGGAAAATCCTAAGTATGGAGGATATGCATAGTAGCAGAAGAAATAAGACAAGGAAGGAGTGGAGTGCACAGTAAAGGCACACGCAGGCTCAAAAGTGTGCATTAAAAGTATACTTAAAAGGGAATAAAGAAGGCGAATAAAGCAAGAAGATAAAGTGGAAAAAGAGGAAAGACAACAGTTCAACATGCCAAAATCAGAAAGACGTGAAAAATCAGAAAAACATCAGTTGGGAGTGAAAAAGAACTATGCAGATGTAAAAATAGGAAATATAATCCCGAACAACAAGTCAACACAAATTGTTATGATTTAGAATGAGTTGTAATAGGATTTTGGGAATAATCGAAGTAGGGTTTTGAGCCCTAGATTCCATGTATAAGTATGTAATGGGTTGGGAATATAGGGGTTGTATTCTAGTTGGTTTGTTCGAGAGGAGAGAGGGATAATAGACTAAGAATGAAAGGGTCTATGTATGATTGTTAGGAAGAATTTGTAGAGAGAGGCTTGCATTATAGAGCGGCTAGGAAAGATGGAGAAAGATATAACATGATATATCTATTGTAAGTGTAGTGCATGTACAGTGAGTAAGATTGAGATGATTACATGAAGCATAATAAAGAAGCCAACCATTGTGGATGTAGCCTAGAGTTGGGTGAACCATGTTAATTATTCTATTCTCTTGTCTTTGTATGTGATTGATCATGGATTTTCTCTTTATGCATGTTAGACTAGATATATTTACTATATGATCACCACGTAGTAGTTATGAATGTTACAAAAATTGGTTTATGTTGCAATATGTGATATAATGGTAATATATAAATGAATTCACTAAGTAACCAAGGAATGACAGACACGGGATAATGCGCACAAAATATATAAGTTGGAATGAATAAGATGATTTCCTCCCATTCCCTCACTAATATAGAAACTCGGTTCCTATAGCCCCAATAGATGCCTTGGGTGATACTTCACTTGCATGCAGGTGATTCCGAAAGGGCCGGTGTCTGAAGGGTTTTGTTGGTTGAAATAAATTGAACTAGGGAACCCCAAGGTGGAAAACTTGGGTGTATATATCTCTTATTTAACAATTATTCAAGATGCATATCCAACTCTTTCAACTATGGTGTTCCCATTCTGTATGGTTTCTTGGACACTCAGGAATATCCTAGCACCAAATCAATAGAGAAATCAATGTCTCTCTTTGGTGGAAATCATGGATAACCCTAAAAAAATATTCAAAATCCTTGAAAATCCTTCAAGATTGGATGATCTTCAATGATTTTCATTGTATATTTGTCTTCCTCTTCCATATGGGCTACAAAAACTTGATTTCCCTTTATAAAACTCTTTTTCAACTACATAGCTGAAATTTGTCTAATAACTACAACTCTTGGAATGCCTTGAACCTTGGATTCATTTCCTTCTTCATCAAGAGAAGTGATTGTTTTATTGTAATAGTCTAATATGACATGACGTTTTTCCAACCAATCCGTACTAATTAGAAAATCATATGAACCCATGTTGGGGAATAAGGTGGAACATGACATGAAACAAAAAAAAGTATTGTCGATAATTGAAGAGGAATAAAAAAACAGAATATAAAGGGTGGTGTCTAAAGACATTGTTACAACACTTAAGAAAGGTTCATTGTGATAAGAACATCATAGTGAATATTATATCTCAATTTCATGATCACCATGATGAAAATGACCCAAGGGGTCTTCTATTTATAGTCTCAAGATCTACACAACTTCCATAGAATTGAAAAGATCTTTTCCACATTGAACCATCAACTATTAGAGTTGACTCTATCAAATCCACTCTGTCAAGTTGGATTGATAGGGATCCTTGACCTGAACACCTACACATCCAACTCATAGTCAGTTTTTGGGTTGGTCGATCCACTGCCCCACTATCTCTGATTGTTGGTTGAATTTTCAACCGATAGGAACATCGACTACTTGACCGACTAGTGTAGTGTGTTGGTCGATCTCCTAACCAAATGTATCTAGATGTAGGTTGACCTATTGAATGAATGAACCTAGGATATGTTTGACAAACCATCAATTATTGATGTTCCAATACCTCCCCATCAACACACACCTCTGGAGATTCAGGAGGTGAAGTTATGTTATTATTACACCCCCCATAATTACAGCTTCCTAAAGCCCAAACATCATGTAGATATTGATAAATATGGATTCAAATAAAGGATTGATGAATATATCAAAAACTTGATCATTTATTCTACAATATGCAAGAGAGGCAACATTATCATGAACCAACTATCTCAAATAGGTGAGCATGGAGCTCAACATGCTTCATCATACTATGAGTAACATGTTTATAAGAAACTTGTATGGAACTCTGGTTATCACAACAAATTGTAGTTGAGGTTTTAACAAGAAGGCCAATTTCTTCCAAAAGTTGGTGAATCCATACTACTTTAGTACCTCTTGCATGACACCATGATATTATACTTCTGCAGTCGACAAAGAGACTACCTTTTGTTTCTTTCATGACCAAACCAAAGGTTTAGTGCTATAGTGAAACACATAGCGAGAAGTGGACTTCTTATCATCATTGTCTCCAACCCAACTAGAGTCGAGAAAGCCAACCAATGAATCTGAACTTCAACAATACTTCATACCAAATTGAGCGGTACATTTCTTGTGTCTTTCCAGTGTCTTTATTTAGGGTCCTCCATAAACCTAGAAACCACACTAACAACAAAGGAAATGTCAAGTCAACTATGAGTAAGATAAATAAGGCTTCCAACCAATAGTGTATAGAGTGTAGCATCGACTATGGGTGTTTGACAAATTTTGGTAATATTTAATACAGACTGAAAAGGAGTAGCACAAGAAACCATATTAAAATGTGTCAACATATCCATCACATATTTAGACAAATAAATGAGAAATATGTCACAAAGTGGTAATACTTGAAGACCCAAAAATAATGTAGAGTACCAAGATCTTTCACGTCAAAGGAGTCAACAAGTTGTTTCTTTAATCTAAGGATGAGATAATTATTATTGCCAATAATACGTATGTCATCTACATAGATGAAAACAATCAAGGTGTTTCCATTGGTATGGAGTACATACAATATGTGATTACATTCACAATGTTTGAAACCAAGTTGTAGAAAGAAATTGTCGATCTTAGCATACAAAGCTCGGGGAGCTTGCTTCAAACCATAATGCGATTTTTTGAATCAACATACCAAATTTGAATATGTCACAAAATCATGTGGTTGTTCAATGAAAATTTCTTCATATAGGTATCCATGAAGAAAATCACTCCTCACATCCATATGAGGGATTTTCCATCCAAAACAAGCAACAAGGGAAATAATCAGTTGAATAGAGTTCCTCTTTACGATAGGGGAAAAGGATTTAGTGTAGTTGATTCCTTCCTTTTGAGAAAACACTTTCAAAATTATGTGTGCTTTATGTCACTCAAAATTACCCTCAGAGGTAAATTTGGTATTGTAGATACATCAACACTTCACAATGTTCTTTCCTTGTGGTCGAGGAAATAAGTCTCAAGTATTATTTTTCGAGAAAGAATCAATTTCTATATACATAGCCTACTCCCATTCAGGTTTTACTTTAGCATCTGATTATGCAGCAAGATCATAAGTTTCAAGTACACTAGTCATCAAGGAAATGTTGGCATGTTTCTTTTGAATTCGATTTTTTCATCCATAGGAGGCATCTCTAGCATCAGCTCCAACAACTTCAATTGTATTGGAAGTCCATCTAGGTAGACAAGAAACATGTGAACTACAATTCACTTCATCCATTCGATCATAAGTCAGAGGATCTTCATTCATTAGGCCCGTCGATACAAAAGATGACATACTAGTCAATTTGAAGGTCGACGATCGAGTCGAAACAATAACAAAATTTGACTACTGAGTCAAGGGAATGAAAAATGGAACATGAGAACTAGTTTCAGAGAAAAAATCAAGGGGTTCATCCTATATCAATACACAGGAGGAATTCAACAACTTGATTCTAGAAAACTTTTCATCGAATCATACATTTCATTTGATAATTATTTTCCATTTGATAGGATCAAACAGTCGATAGGATTTTGACTCTTGAGGGTATCCCACCATCATGATAGCATGACTCTTTCATTCAAATTATTTTTTTAGTCATTAGTAATGTGAGCCTAGGTGGAGGTGTTGGAATCATGTTGAATCATAACGAAAGGCTATTTTGGGAAGAAATACATGCATGAGGAAAGAGACAGCTGGAAGGAAGAGCAGCATGCACGCATGCATGGAAGACCTAATGATGTTAGGGTTAGGGTTTTTTTAATACATTGTAATGGTTGATGAGCCAAATATATATATATATATATATATATATATATATATATATATATATATATATATATATATATATATACCTATGAGGTCTAGAGGGGGAGATTCAAGCTTAGAGAGTCTGAGGAGATGACGAAGAAAGGAGTCATGTTTTGATAACTAGTTGTAATACTTTTGTCATATGACCCAATTTTGTAAGCTTTTGAGTTGGAGAGGGTCATAAGGGTATATATTGAGGGTTATATCACAGTATGAGGAACCTAGTGTGATATAGTCCACCTCATAACAGATCTCAACCCAACTGAGAGTGAGTTTTAAAGTGCACAACGCTGTAGTTTTGGAACTGCCATAAGAGAAGAGCCTGAGAGCCAGATCTTTGTGGATGTATCCCAGGAGGGGGTGAACCATGGTAAAACCTATGTTATGTGATTGAATGCTTGTGTTTCTTTTACTATTTATAAGTAGATGTTAGCATGATGAATGAATGAGCTAATGGGTTGATTGCATTACATGCATAATTGAGAATGACAGTATATTGCTTTAATAAGTTAAATAGAACTCTCCGCGCACACTTCTCAGATCTCCATTCAATCCTGGAATGCAAACACTTAAGTATTGTAGTCACCCATTAAGACTATCTCGGGTGAGACTACGCAGTCTCACCCCATATAGTCTTAATGGGTGACTACAATACTCAAGTGTTTGCAGTCCATGATTGAATGGAGATATGAGAAGTGTCAATACTCAAGTGTTTGCAGTCCATGATTGAATGGAGATATGAGAAGTGTGTGTAGAGAGTTATGTTTAACTTATTAAAGCATTATATTGTCATTCCCAATTATGCATGTAATGTAATCAATCCATTAGCTCATTCATTGATCATGCTAACATCTACTTATAAACAGTAAAAGAGACAAAAGCATTCAATCACGTAACACAGGTTTTACCATGGTTCACCCCCTCCTGGGCTACTTCCACAAAGATATGGCTCTCAAGCTCTTCTATTAAGGCAGTTCCAAAACTGCAGTGCTGTGTGCTTTACAACTCACTCTAAGTCGGGTCTAGATATATTATGAGGTGAACTATATCACACTAGGCTCCTTAGCCTCTGATCTAACCTTATGACCCTCTCCAACTCAACAACTTACAAAATTGGGTCATATGAAAAAAGTATTAAAACTAGTTATCAAAACATGACTCCTTTCTCCGCCATCTCCTTAGACTCTCTAAGCCCGACTCTCCCCCTCTAGCCCTTCTAGGTATCCATATATATACATTTTTGGCTCATCAACCATTACAATGTATTACAAAAATCCTAACACTAACGTCGTTAGGTCTTCCATTCATGCGCACGTGCTGCTCTTCCTTCCATATTTCGCTTTCCTCATGCATGTCTTTCTTCCCAAAATAGCCTTTTTTCTAATTTAGCCTATTTCCAACACTAGGAAATACATCCAAACACATGGAGGTGGCCGACTGAAGGATTCTTCCCATACCATCATTCAACTTGAGTCATGGATGGAGAAACTTGAGTCAATATGCAATTGAGCATATAATTTTCACAATAAATTGCTTCACCCTAGAAGCAAGGAGGAAGCTATTTATCTTGCAAAAGACATCTAGCCATTTCAACTAACGTATGATTTTTTCATTATGTGATGCCATTTTGCTAATGTGTGTGAGGAATTGATCACTACCAGTCAATACTATCCATTCAATACCAAATCAAAGAAGGTATTCTTCAAATTGTCGATTGAAATACTCACCACCATTTTATATTCTAAAGCATTTCACGGGTTGACCACATTACTTCTCAACAAAGGCCTGAAACTCCTTGAACTTATCACATACAAAGTTCTTATTCTTCAGGAAAACTACCCATGTGAAATGAGAGAAATCATCAATGAAAGTCAAAATATACCTTACACCTTCCAACAATGGTAGATTGATGCAGTATACATCATTGTGAACCATTTCCAGTAGGTTATGTGCCTGCCACACTTTTCCAGATTCAAATGGTTCCTGATGATGATTCCCAAGCACAAAAAAATTACATAATCCTTTAGGGGGAAACACTTTCGACATACCAACAACCATAATATGAGTTTCCAATGCCTGAAGAGTTTAGAAATTCAAGTGTCCGAGTCACTCATGCCAAGTTTGACTTCACTCATAGGTGTGAGAAACAAGTACAATCGATTCGAGTTCAGGTTGAGTCATGTCACAAACCTTGTGCGAAATTTCCATCGAGTCGAGAAGCCCACCGATGACAATTGACTTACCTTTCTTCAAATCATGAACATCGAACCTATCTGGGCAAAATTTCAAAATATTACATGTTTGTGTTATTTGAGAGATAAATAACATATTGGCACTAATATTTAGCACATGATAGACTTCGACAATGTTCCAATGTATAAAAGAAACATCACCTTGATCAACAACACCCAGAGAAAAATCATCAACAACATATATTTTCCTCCCCTTAGCTTCATCCAACCACATGAACAAGGAGGCATCCTTATCCATGCGATGAGTGCACCCATATTTTAATATCCATTCATCCCACGTAGAATGAGACAATAACACCTAAGACATTCTAGCTGGGAAGGTGAAATTATCGGCGGGTTGACAGACAATGGAAACATCTCCTTCAAGGCCTTTAACTTTCTCCTCTAAATTATCTTTCTTCTTATAAAATAATTTCTCCATAT